>CM062294.1:431204610-431384736 GCA_031216915.1 Pictodentalium vernedei | reverse complement strand
TTGCTCAAAGTTTGAGCATTTGTTTAGCACATATTCAATTCCCAGAATAATACCAAAATAATAATAACCTTACAATAATGTCATAAATGTGTTGGCATTTCAGTTACTAGAATCAATTTTATGCCCCCTTTCAGTGCTCCATTTTCAAAATGTTTCTCGGTAGTGAATTTCCAACTAGGGGGAGAGACCGGGAGGGGGAAATCCCCCTCCCAGTCTCTCCCCCTAGTTGGAAATTCACTGCCCTACACCTCCCCAATCGGAAACCTCTAGCCACGTCTCTGACTGAAAGTTAATTTGTAGAGCCCACTTAATTGGGTATATCTTACCAGAATAACCCTGTTAATTTAACATAACCTCTCAACACGAAGTCATTTACCATACGGTCAATAAATATTTGACCAGTTAATTACGTATAGGTCATAATGCATATTCCTGTTAATTGAATAAAATTTCATTCGTCGAAAAATTACTATGACAATCGCCGAATTCTCCTTATTTATTTTGGCCTCAGTAAATCAATATAGACATTTAATCTATTATATCAAGATTAAATGCCCATTTTGTGTCTAGAATACAGAAAAAATGACTAATTTTCATTACCAAAGTGGCTATTCCATTAACAGGGTTCCACTGTATCATATTAATATTTACAACATGCAATACGGGAAATATGGAGAAAAAAATTGAAAGATTGTAGGCATACAGACATTAAAAATAATTAGTTCCAACTAATATTGTTGGACTTTTATCAGCTATTTTTAATTTTTTCTAGAGCTTTTTATTCATAGGTCTTATTTCCATTACCCGATTAGCGTGGGCAATCAAATAATGGACAAATCCTTTCCCAGGATCCGCATCCGAATCAGAATTAAAATGAAATTCAACGACCTTTCAGTCCACCTGTTGCAATTCGTTTCATTGCGCCACCAGACACTCCTACACATTTTGACTGAAGGACGGAGAAAAAACAGCCCCCCCCCCCAAAAAAAAAAACGCCCCCCCCCCCCCAAAAAAAAGAAAAAAACAACAACAAAAAACAACAAAAACAAAACCATTCATACGGTAGGGAAAGCATTCAACGAGTTATGAAAAAATCATCCCCGTCCAACCATATGTAAGAAAATCGGTTATCTTTGAAGAATATAAAGTTATATATATTTGAATTATGTTTTTGTAGGTATATTCTAGACAACAGGAAGTACTTTAGTAACAAGAAAGTTGTCGACATAGGATGTGGATGTGGAGCAACGTCTATTGCTTGTAAGATGGCAGGAGCGTCTGAAGTTATTGCGAATGATTTGGGATCCCGGTATGTCATTTCTTCACTGCTCTCTCTCTCTCTCGTCTCTCTCTCTCTCTCTCTCTTTCTTTTTTTTCTCGTTTGAACATCACGTTCAGAGACCAAATCCTCTCCGTGATCTCATTTGTCCTCACCTACTACCACTTCTACAACCTTTCCTTCCCAACCCGTCCATCTTCATCATCCATCCGCTTACTTCTCATAAGAGGGTCTTTAACTGGTGGTCGAGTGGATAAGTGCGCTGGTCTCTCATGCCAGAGGTCCCGGGATCGAGGTGTCCAAACACTCTCTGCCAGCATCAGTTGTGGGGTTGATGCTGTCACTGCGTACCATCCTATCGGGTGGGGACATAAAATGGCTGTACTCTGCGCGGAGTGAGACTCACTCCGTGCAGGGCAAATTGGGGCCAAGGAGAGGCGTTTAATATAAGTTGCATAACTTGTTCGCCAATCAGTGTAAACCAAATAAGCGTAAAACAACTTTACTAACTACTGCTGCTCACACGTTAAAGCTAAGGGAAACATGCCAAGTCTCGTTTAACCCTTAAACGTCACTGTGATTTTCGGGGCTTTCTATTATACCACGCTTTGTGAGGTAAGCGGCTCAGCAGTGATTTCTTGTCAAGTCTTGGCTGCCCTCAGAGGGCAGCCAAGAGTTGACTAGAAACCACTGCCAAGGGACGTTGACTATTGTCCAACAGACATATTCTTGGTTGTAGTTAAAGTCGGATAAAGACATGACGGTTAACAGCTCGCAACGAGCGAAATTGGAGAAAACCCCAAGGTGCGTGGTTTCCATCAAGCCAATCACTCTGATTCTGTTCGGAGTTTGCGCATTGACGGCTGTTTATATAATGTGATTGTCCCTTTACTCACAAAGATACACAGATAGCCGTTCGTGATCCAGTGATGGATATTCCAATCAATAAATACTTAATTCACCTTGAAAACATCAAAATAATAACACCATTAGTGTAACTACGAGCGTTATCATAAAACTATAGATGCAGCAAGTTTTCGTTCATATAATGGTAATGTCATGATGTCATCAGAGATCAAATCTAGTCTTGATTTAGAAATATGTCTTGCAGTGATTCAAAGAAAACGAATGTTTATCGAATTTTATAGATTCAATTGAATGGAATATTTCAGTTGATGGGAAAGCGAACCTATGGATCATTTCAGGGCTAGACTGGTTCCATGGCATAACCGCGTCGAATTCCTTACAGAGTTAGACGTGTGTCTTGAGAACTTGGATTTCCCCGTCATTGTGAAATGAAATGTTAGACTAATTCGACTACGAGGGACAGTCGCCCTTCTATACCTTTTCCCGGGAAGGCGTTAGTCGCTCCCCTGTGATTTTCAAAACGAGAAAATGATCGAAAGCCATGTTTTTCCTTACAAATTCTCTCAAAAAGTCACCTGACTTAACTCTTGATGTGAAATGTAAACTTTTTTGATAAATTGATTAAACCTATTTTATTATATGGTTGCGAGATATGGTCCCCCTGACCTTGATACTCCCTTTTTCAGACACCACAGCCTGTGAACACGTACGTATATAATCCAATTTAGTGTAAACACGGAAACATTTCTAAAATTAGCTGGAAGGAAATACGAAATAGTCCTGTCTCGAGGCGAATTATATACCGTAACTTGCCGTAAGAATGGGTCACTACTCTCTTTAGTAAATGACATTTTAGACCAAAATGTCTTTCATTAAAAATAATTCAACACAAAATATTCGCAAATGCAACTCGGAAATTACTTCTGAAATTAGCGCGTATGAATACATCACTTTCTGTGTCAAATCTTCGATTGGAAATGGCCCAGTTTTATTTTTGTGACTTTCGTTCGATATTTTACTATTTTATGTGGCGTTCCCAATCGCATTTGGGGAATGGCATTCAGCCATAAGATAAAACATTTCTATTTGGATTTTGTCAACTGTGCTGACAAACCTGTTCATAGAGGAAAGAAAGGATTTTTAAAAATATTCAGAAGGAAAATTCATTTCAATTAACTGATGTGGAACTAGAAAAACAAAACATCAACAAATCGGTGGGGGCGTTGGCCTATATATGTCAGTCGTTCGAAAGTTACTATTGAAGTGACAAAATTCACTCGTGGCATTTACCACTTTTTAATCATTAAATTCGATGCAAAACGAACTGAGGAATGTAATAAAATATTAGAGTTTCTGATAGTAATAGTAATGGAAATTTCCTGGAAGATGTACTAGAATCTCAGCATAGAGAAAGATTTACTAAAGATATGATTAATGATGACAAAATGAAAGACAGTAATAAGTTATGATCGTATCGATAGTTAAAAATGAAAACAAGCTTGAACCTTATTTGAAATTCACCCGATCTCGACAGGCCCGTAAACTATTTACTAGGACTTAGGGTTAGTAACTATAATTAAGAAATAGAAAAGGGGTAGACATAAACAACCCCCAACGTCCGTAAATGATACAAGATGTCAGGTATGCGTTACCGGTGAAATAGAGAGCGAAAAATATTTTGTTATGTGAGGCATATATATGTCGAAATTAGGGAAACGGGTTTCGAAAAAATCATAAAAGAAAACAAAGAATTATACAACTGAATGATTCGGAGAAATACTATTATATATTGAAAAACTGTGATAGTAAATCGATTAATATTATTTCTAACATGATCTGGTCATTCTTCTGTAAACGAGATCACCTTGTTAACCCTTTACCCAACGTAACGGTCAAAACCGGCCAGCGCTATTCTCAAAAATCGCCAATTAATTTTCATTTTTTGTCTCAAAAACATAGGTTATGACCCCTCATTGGAACGGGCTCGTCGAGCTCGTTCCAATGAGGGGTCATAACCTCTGTTTTTGAGACAAAAAATGAAAAAAAAAATAGTTATTCAAGAATTTTTTTTCAAGTGTCGTCTGCTTTTCATGTTAGGTAAAGAGTTAAAGAAAAAAGAAAAAGTCATTAGCACTTTATATAATAAATTTCTGTTTATTATATCTTATTTGCCAATGTTTGCATCGTGCATTACTTCCTCTCGGATTCGTTCGCGATTTTTGCGCAGATTCCTTCCGATTTTAACAAGAAGATGCGTGTTTATCAACAACAAATGATATAAATATGGCAAGTATTTAACCAGAAAAGGACACAGGGGGTTATTACAATTGTTCTGGGGTCCGACTGAGTCCTCGAGCATCACCAGTTACAAAATGAGAACGCATTTTGTTTTCATTTGTGTGAAACTTGGCACTGATCAATCCAGTTCTCGAAGCTATTCCGTAAAACATGACTTCCGAACAAGATTGTTGTATAAAAAACATAACAGAGAAACACAATTACTCACGAAATCTTCAGTTCTATAACTCATAAGTTCAGCTAGTCCAATAATATTAGCCTTCGCCCGTGCTCCGAATTTATTATTTTTTTGATTTTTAATATGTCGCACCGTCGACGGTGCGACATATTAAAAAATCCAAAAATAATAAATTCGGAGCACAGGCGAAGGCTAATATTATTGGACTAACGTTCAGCATAAGTTAAATAGTAATATTACCGTACGTAGTTCTGAAGCCAATGGGGGACTTTTCAAGGGCGGATCCAGAGGGGGGACTAGGGGGATTAGTCCCCCCCCCCCCTCCCCGAGCCCACTAAAAAAAAGTCACGCTCTTATTCCATACAATCTTGTCCTGTAACGGCCCCTCCTTAACTAATGACATCACGTTGCCAAATAAGGGACATGATCCTCTTTTAGAATTCGCATTATTTATAGAACGGACGACAGTCACGTCTGCAAGTATCTGCTGTCTGCAAAATCGATAGTCGAAAGCGGGACGCAATGAAGTGAAGTATAAGAGAATATTTTGTCGCCACAAGGCCGAAGAAATGGTATGTTCCTGGTTCCTTTATATTTACATCGCATAGCCCAAACTTGAAGTTAATGTTAATGGGGAGCCATTATTTCCAGTCGCGTATTTTTTCCAGTTCTAATTTTATTGAGGGCTTCTGGCATTCGCCGGGTCAGCTCAACTGGCCATTCGCCCTAATCTGCGAATGGCCAGTTGAGTTCACCGGTCGAGTTCTCATTGTGGCACACCGCAGTGCCTACAACAATATTTAAACTTATTATACCCCCACTTTCTGAAAAAGTGAGGTTTACTGGATTGCATCTGACCGTCGATGGGTCGGTCGTTCAGTGAGTCGGAGCGTAGGTCAGATGTCCATCGTGATCCGGACCATAACTCTTATAATAGCAGAGGCAAACTGATGAAATTTTGTATAGGTGTGTGGGTGTGACATGGCCTTTCTGACAAATATCAAATTGCGTTCGCCGTCGGACGTATTCAATTGGAGGCCAGAATGCATTTAGAAGCCACCTCAGAGCACCTGAAAATCAACAATTTTCTGGGGAGGAGAACCCCCCCCCCCCCAGGACTCCCCCACCCCCACACACAAACGCACGCCCCTTCAGCACGTGCTCTGAAGGATCACATCAGTCCCCTCCCCCCCACCCCCCGTATTTTAATTCCACGATCCGCCCATGCTTTGAGACATGTCATGGCGCTGATTCTTTCCATCAGTGGCGCAGATTCGTAGGCAGACAGATCTGATGGACTCAGATTCGTTGCAAAGCAAATCACTGAGACTTCTCGGAATAGTTATCACAAAATGATCAGTATCAAATGTAACTCAGTTCGGTCAAGAACAAGAAATAATTCTTCTAGAGCTGAAACGGTTAACCGATTAATCGATTAACCAATGATCGACGTCTTGATCGATCAAAAAAGTAATTGATAGGTTAACCGTTACTTTTGAACTACGGTATTATATATGTTAACAAAGGAACAAACTTGCTCCAAAAACAGGCAAACATTGTCACACTGACTCACATCAGTCATATGAGACAGAGTAAAGCATGCCAGTTACGTGCTGACATATACTTGTTCACTTGCATGATCATTATACTGTATCAGTAGCTGGAAATGGTCATTCTCAACCCTTTACCAAATGCGGGTAGGAGACGATACTTGCTCAAGAATTTCTTGAATTCCAAAAGATTTTCAATGTTTGTCTCCAAAACATAGCTTATGACCCCTGATTGGAACGAGCTCGTTCCAATGAGGGGTCATAAGCTATGTTTTGAGAAAACATTGAAAACATAATAAAATTTGAATGGACATTTTTGTGTATGGCGCTGGCCGGTTTTGTCCGCTACGTTAAGTAAAGGTTTAATTATATAAATCATTAACGGTACGGCAATTATTCAGCTACCTATTAGGGCAAGTGATTAATCGGTTCACCAAGGTTAATCCACGTGATTAATCGATCAAGAAGACCCTTTAACCGTTTCAGTTCTAAATTCTTCCTGACCATAACTTCCTGTACTTTATTTTCAACATACATATGAAATGAACTTTTGGTGTTTCGCAGACAAGGAATTACCCATCCAATACGAACACACCCAGCGACGTTGTCAAGGATGGGTAGGTCCAAAAAGTGTAATATTATGTGTGTTATTCGTATTTTATTTGACAAATTAAATATCCAGACTACTACATGAAGTAAAATAATAGACTATTCCTACCTCAAAACAACCCAATCTCAAACTTGGATCTTGTACGTCGTTTATTCTATTGTCAAATTTATATACGTGTTTGTGTCACTAGTTGTATAATTTCCTTTTGTTCATTTGCACTTGCAAATGACTGATGTTTACTACCTGTAAGGCGGAGGCGTTAATATAGGCCTTGCCTGTTCGCCGAAGCCGTAGCCTATTTCATTTAAGTGAAATAAATGATTGTTTATAAAAAAAGTGTTTCGAATAAGCACACAATGTTTTCTTATTCCATCATGACGTCATGGCTCTGACACCCCCTTCAACAAACTGTAACCTATATGTGTTATAATACATGGATGGCCGATCCATTGCGTTCCTCATCACCCCCCCCCCCCCCCCCCCCCCCGAAAATCAAACTTCTTCAAATTGCTATCTGACCGTGATTTTCGTGGAAGCGTTTACAAATAATGATGTGAGCCCCAATTTTAGACACAATTTGGGGATTTGGGGACCTTTGAAGACCACACCAGATGTTGTAGTCTTGTATATATAGAAACACTCAGACATCGATCCCAGGTCGTCCATATAGGATTTTTTTTCATGTGATGGATCCCCCAGACCCCCCCCCCCCCCCCCCCCCACTAACGGGAGAGGGGCACACTTGGCATACCCCTTAGCCCAGGCCTGCGGCCCTCGGGAGTTCCCTTCGGAAGCTCGACCTGGGACCCTCATATCTTACCCAGCCCCCCCCCTACAAATTATTATTATTATTATTTATTGGTGTTTAAGGTCACATATTTATGCACAGTGGCTAATCATGACCGCGACAGTTTTACGAGTGGAGGAAGCCGGAGTACCCGGAGAGAACCACCGAGCAACGGCGAGCAACTGTCAGCTCCCCAACATACTAATTCCACGCAAGCGCAGGGTTAGCATTGGTTGAAGGCAAGTGCACCATCGACGTGCAGTACGTCTTAGTACACACCGCCACCGTGCCCCCACGCGGGCAATGGGGATGAAGCGTCTTGCCCAAGGACACAACGCGGTTGCCGCCGGTGGGATTCGAACCGAGGACCTCTCGGCTTGCAGCCTGCACCTCTACCTACTGAGCCACCGCGCTCCCCCCCCCCCCCCCCCCTACAAATCGAAATCCTGGTGCCGCACTGTGGTCATTGCATTTTGACCTAAAGAGAAATTCAACAGTGTGGGAATTCACGAAGGGGATTCTCACAAAGCTCTCCAATATCATCATCCGCGCCCTTTATAGATTTACTGATTGACTGACTGATTGATTTATTGATTACCACCTGGTGTGTGGACCATTGAGAAATGAACGCAACGGTCGTTGAGTGTTAGGTCATGAACTTTTATAGTAATTTTCACACAGCGGACCTATGTGGGCGCATAGGGGTCAAAATAAGAATTGAATCTCGCTTTTTTGGACTTCTAAATGTAGTTTTTGGGCAAGTGCAAACAAAAATGAACCCCGTAGTGGTTCATTCTTGTTTGCATGGCTAAAAGCTTCATTTAAAAGTCTAGGCAACATTGTATACTTATAATCAAACTTTAAATATTGCATTTTTATGGGGTGGGCGGGGTGGGTTGGTGTGATTATATATATAACACTTTTTCAAAGGATGCAAGTAATATGTACATGTAAGACCACACATGTTCACTATTTTCCCATCCGTCGACACTCCGATATGCGGTCTGCCCTTAACACTAAAATCGACACGCGTTTACTTGGGCGCTAGATATGACACAGAATAAAGGTAATCGTTGTGTGTCACTATCTAACCCGTGCTTCGCCTGACGCACCCCTTTAAACACCTGTTCGATAGCCTTAAAGGTATTGTGGGACAGAATCATTTTCTAAGTCGAAAGAGTGAAAAAGGGCCATAACTCTGAGAAACATTATTGGACGGAACCCGACAACCCGTTCCTTGTGCATGTCCTTTTTCCCATGCGGGTCTGTCAGCATAACAAAAGATATCTAACTAAACCCGACCGGTGGCTTTGAAATTACAATCCAAATCGTTTTGAACGAACAGACAGACAGACAGACGGACGGACGGAGGTCTTCACTAGACCCCCCCCCCCCCCACCACCCCAAATCCTCCTTCAGAGGTCGGGGGCATAACAATGAACATAATTATCCAGGTGCGGTACGTGAAGGTTGGAATGTCGCTAAATTGCGGTGGGTTAGATTTCTTCCAGTGGCCCACCGGGTGCACCAGATGAAATTTTGTTGGTGGTTCTTGAATTTTGATGCAAACTTATAGAAATTTGACTAGTGGAAAATCAACATCACCACGATTTAGCAACAATCTAGTGAATCTACCCCCATGCACGTACTGTACTGCAGTGTACTGTTGAAATTTATCACCTGCAAGTAAACCGGCACACACAGCTCTTCTATATATCATGTATTATTTTTATTTATTTGTTTATTGGTGTTTAAGGTCACATGCTTATGCTCAACGGCTAATCGTGACCGTGACAGTTTTACGGGTGGAGGAAGCCGGAGCACCCGGAGAGAACCACCGAGCATCGACGAGCAACTGTCAGCTCCTCAACATTCTAACTCTGTTCAAGCTCCGCTCAAGCGGGGTTACAGCGGTTGAAGACATGTGCACCATCGACGTGGAGTACGCCTTAGTACACGGCGTCATCGTGCCCCCATTGAGGCAACCGGGATAAAGTGCCTTGCCCAAGGACACAACGCGGGTCGTCCCATATCATGTACTAACTCTTTGTATGCTGGTGGCAGATATTCTACCAGGACAGAATTTCTCTTGCCACTGCAATATGTAGAATTTGGGCATATTTAATTAAATTTTCTCCCTGGAAACTAAATGGATTTTTTCACCAATGATTTCTTGAGTTAAATTTATATGAATTTTTCATAAAATCTTATCATGGCTGCTTTATACATTTAATGAAAATTACCTGGAAAATACTCAGCGGGTTAGGAGTTAATAACAGCAAAACGTATATCGATGTCGGGATTGTGGATTTTTGTGCATAACCTTCTATTGTATACTATTCAAAAAATGTTGGGGATATCGAAACTGATGTTGATATTTTCGTAAAATGGTATTGGATACGCGTGATTGGACATATCAATGTGTTACCAAGTTCAGTGTGGATCATGAATGCCACCGGCCCACGAAAACTTCGTGCAGGTTTTTCGCACGAGCGCCGCGTTAATGTCTGTGGGGTACGCTTTGAAATTTTCATTTGTATTGGACGGGCTTTTTCGGAAGTCTCATCGTTCCTTTTTTGGTATAAACTCGATCATCAATAGTTTCTAGTCGAAACGAAACTTTTGTGGTATGCGAAGACTGATACGTGACGAACGTTTACGTGCCGTTGGCATGTTGGAAGGTGGCAACAGACAGACTGCAGTGGCTCAAATTCTCAACGTTACCCAATCGGTGATTAGAAGGTTGTAGTCACGCTACCGTCAGACAGGCAATGTTGATAACAGACGTCGGTCAGATCGTCCAAGGGCGACAACTGCTAACCAGGATTGTTTCATCCGAACCACAGCATTACGTAACCGCCATCAAAGTGCCTCGGAAATTGGACAGCAGCGACAGATGTGCGAGTCAGTGGTCAGACTATCCGAAATTGCCAAAAACACAGCTGGAATTTGTACGCTCGACGACCTCGAATAATTCCACGTTTGACTGAACGACACATCGCAGCAAGGCGTAATTGGTGTGGAGCACGACAACGCTGAGACAATCGTCGGTGGAGTAACGTCATGTTTTCCGATCAATCATGGGCGGATCGTGGAATTAAAATATGGGGGGGGGGGGGGGGTGCTGATGTGATCCGATAGAGTTCTAGCATCAGTCACCTTAGGCGACTGCCGCACGTGCCGAAGGGACGTGCGTTTGTGTGTTGGCTCTGGGGGTTCTCCCTCAGAAAATTTTTGATTTTCAGGTGCTCTGAGGTGGCTTCTAAATGCATTCTGGCCTCCAATAACTGGAGGCATATGACGAAAGGAAAACACACATTTTTCGTTGTAAAAGTTAAAATTATCAAACCATACCTCACATACACTGTCACATACTGCTTCTGGTCATAGAGCTTGTCTGTCGTGGACAAAATATGACAGTCACCGATTTGCGAAAGTGACTTTCGCGAATAGGTGACTGTCATATTTTGTCCACGACAGATTAGTGATCTTTGACATCATGAGAACATCAATCGTCGGAAACGCAGAAACAAGAAACCTCTTTTACCTTACATTTTCTGGCTGTTTTGTGGCAACAAATTTGGGAAACTGTTGGCATTCTTGGTCTATTGGGCCAATATTGTCACTGACTCTTTTGGTGCTGATTTTCAGATCGGTTAAATCATTTTAAATTCTTTGACAAATTATGTCACGACTGCTGAGAAGCAGCCATGACATAATTTGTAAAGGAACCCAAGGGATAATAATTTATATCGGATTTTTGGTATACTTCAAGTAAATGTGTGTGCGTCTGAGAGAGAAAGAGAAAGAGAGGGAGAGAAAGAAAGAGAGAGACTGCCGCAATGAGAACTCGGCGAATGCCAGTAGCCCTCAATAAAATTAGAACTGGGAAACATACGCGACTGGAAATATTGGCTCCCCATTAACATTAACTTCAAGTTTGGGGTATGCGATGTAAAAAATAATGGTACCAGGAACATACCATTTCTTCGGCCTTGTGGCGACAAAATATTCTTTTATACTTCACTTCATTGCGTCCCGCTTTCGACTATCGATTTTGCAGACAGTGGATGCTTGCAGACGTGACTGTAGTCAGTTCTATAAATAACCGATATTCTGCGAATTCTAAAAGAGGATCATGTCCCTTATTTGGCAACGTGATGTCATTAGTTAAGGGGGGGGGGGGGGGGTTATAGGACAAGATTGTGTGGACTACGAGTATGACTTTTTTTAGTGGGCTCGGGGAGGGGGTACTAGAACACCCCCCCCCCCTGGATCCGCCCTTGTGTATCACGGTTCACTCTAGACTTCCACGACAGGCGAAACGGAGTGTGGCGGCGTTGGGACGAATGAAAGCATGACGTAACCGTTAGGCGGCACGATCGTTTTGGTGGTGGATCGGTTATGGTGTGGGGAGGCATAACCATGACAAGCAGAACAGCATTACATGTCATCCAAGGGTGTGTCACAGGGCAGTACTACCGTGACATGTTAGCAGCTCATGTGGTGCCCTTTGCGCGACGTCACCGGCCATCGATTCATTTTCTAAGATGAAAATTCAAGAGCAC
Source organism: Pictodentalium vernedei (assembly GCA_031216915.1). Taxonomy (NCBI): domain Eukaryota; kingdom Metazoa; phylum Mollusca; class Scaphopoda; order Dentaliida; family Dentaliidae; genus Pictodentalium; species Pictodentalium vernedei. Next base: position 431,372,599 of record CM062294.1, on the reverse strand, counting down.
ACAGGGCCCGTGTCGCAACAGAGTTCCTCTAGGGGCAGAACATCACTACACTGCCTTGGCCAGCACTAAGTCCAGACCTTTCACCAATCAAGCACGTCTGGGATATGCTTGGCAGGCGCCTACGACAACGCCAACAGCCCCCTACCAATGTCCAGGAACTCTCCGCTGTACTGCAGGAAGAATGGAATAACATCAGTCACGCTGATATTGGACGTTTGGTGAGGAGTATGGCACGTCGGATCAGCAGTTGTCTCGCGAACCGAGGAGGATTTACAAGGCATTGAGGTCTTGGACTGAATGCGGTAAATTCTCTGACTGACCGTCCATGTCTTCTGCAGCTCAGTGCGTGGAATGTGTGCTTGTTAGACACCCAACTATCGCTGAAATCATTCACCAGATGTCACAGTGCAATGCCTCAACTGTCTTTTTGATGAAAATATAAATATATTTCTTCATATATCTCACTTTTATCAAATATCCCCTACTTTTTATGTGTACCCATACTATGTATGGTACACATAATGCCGGCATCCGGGGTGACCATCCGTCGTTCGTCCATCCTTTGTCCGTCCGTCCGTCCGTCTGTTCGTCCGGCGTCCGTATCCATTTCTTTGGCATTCGATAACTTGAAAAATATTGCTTGGATTGTCTAGTTACTTTATATTTGTGTTCAGGTTACTGATGTGCCGAGCTGTATAGTTTTTGGTGTAAATCTGTTATTTTGATCCTGAGATATTAACCCTTTATCCTTCAAATTGAAAATTCCTCCAATCCCTTTGGCATTCGATAACTTGAAAAATATTGCTTGGATTGTCAAGTTACTTTATATTTGTGTTCAGGTTACTGATGTGCCGAGCTGTATAGTTTTTGGTGTAAATCTGATAATTTAATCCTGAGATATTAACCCTTTATCCTTCAAATTGAAAATTCCTCCAATCCCTTTGGCATTCGATAACTTGAAAAATATTGCTTGGATTGTTAAGTTACTTTATAATTGTGTTCAGGTTACTGATGTGCTGAGCTGTGTAGGTTTTGGTGTTAATCTGATAATTTGATCTGGAGATATTAACCCTTTATCCTTCAAATTGAAAATTCCTCCAATCCCTTTGGCATGAGATAACTCAAAAAAGATCAATTCGATTGTCATGTTTCTTTATATATTTATTCAGGTTACTGATGTGCTGTGCTGTATAGTTTTTTTTATGTAAATCTGATGATTGGATCCGGAGATATTAACCCTTTATCCACCAAATTAGACACTCTTCCAATCCATTTGTATATGTACCCATACCTTGTATGGTGTACATAATGTCATCATCCGTGGTGGCCCTCCGTCATGCAGCTTTCTACTAGTTGTGCGTATGGGTACACATCTGACGATTTCATCGGCCTATTTTTTTAACAGTATATATAGATTACCAAATGAAATCAATGTTGAATCGCCTACGAATCCGCACTCAGAGAGGAACGAACGGGATCGCAACTATAAAATCAAACGAATTCGCGCGTTCATCATACGCAATTTCAAACGCTTCGTACTCATAAAATACTACTGGTTTGGTCCCAATTATTTCAATGTTTAAAAATATCTGTCTGAACGGGACAGAAAACAATTCGCGTGAACTGTGCATGTGCTGTGAATTTCCAGCAAGCACCACCACAATTTCCCTTGGAAAATGCACACATTCTGCACGCAGATGTATTATATGCCACTAAACTATTCTGGGACACTAATTTCCTAAAATAAAGTTATTACCGTAATTTTATTCAGGTGAATGGCATCCGTAGCCAATATTTGACAAAATACCCATTTTATACTCACATTTCTGGCATCATTTTTAAAAAACAGCTTCCGAGCTTTCTGAAAATCGGGAACGAATCTGTGCGCTGTCAGAACGAATCAGCGTGAAAACAAGAAACGAACTGATTCTGAAACTTGTGTGAGCGCCGGTCACCCCAACTCCACTGACATTGCTTCAAATTGAACCAGTTGTCAAGACTTTGAGTCTGACTATAAAGATTTTGAAATGGGTTCTGCATACGCTTTTGTCGTGGATCTTTTTAGTATCTCGATTTTTTAATTATTTAGAAAATAACTATGATCAACTTATTCAAATACGAAAAACGTACATTTATCGATATGCATGTGATTTGAAATTACTAAATTACATTCGGAAATTGCTGTACCCGGAAGCAACAATTTGTGAAGCATTCGATTTACAGGTTGGTCTGTTGTAGGGAGTAATCATTTAACCGTCCTCCGTTTTGATAACAACAAGCATGAACTCGGACGAGCTCGGAACCATCCAGTTACTTCATAAGAGTGTAGCCAGGGAGGATCATGGGGGTCGTATGCCCCCCCCCCAATCCCAAAGGTCCGCGGCCGAGATTCTCCACAGCAATCTAATAAATGCCTACATTAAATTTTATACGCTTTCACTCAGCATGAAATCTTTTTTTTATCACTGCTGATATCAATTATTGAAGAATTTTGCCCCTCACCGGACCATCACCGGTGGTCAAAGGTCACTCCCTCCCATAATCTCCTCCAACTTGACGTTTGGCGTCTGGCCAAGATTTCAGTCTTTTTAATCGCCAGACCTTCTTATCCTTGAGTTGCGTTGTGGGCGACCCCCCCCCCCCCTAAAAAGATTGCTGGCTACAACCCTGCTTTACTGTATATTAACAATTGCCAAGACGTGTGGCCTTACAGTTTCATCCAGTCAAGTGTCGTATGCCTGTTCAGTTAGACGACACGTGCCTAGAAACAGATGCAAAGATTAAACATCCATTTCTCTTCACAAGAACCGCACTGCCAAAGTCATAGCAACTCGCTGATGTATAGCATCGGTAGAACGTCTACTCGACTTTAATATTTCTAAATGTTGAATATGTTAAAAAAAATTAACTGACGCTGTTTAGTGTTTATCTTTGGACATCCCAGCCTCGACCAATTCATAAAACTTATGATTTTTACCGATGCTAAATTCCCATGTCTCCGTCACTCAACCTCAAATAAAAAATAATCCATTTCAACGTCATCATTATCTGAAATACTTATGAATTCAGACAGGATGTTATATTATATAACTGTTATAGTAATAAACCAGCGGCAACTGAGATGGTCATGTTCCCGACTGAGCCATGAATGGAAAACTTCACGGCTTTGAATTTGGAGCCTATTCTATACACTCTTCACTAAACATTTTTTTTTACCGATGAACCAAATATGTAACAAAGGCGGGGTACCTGGGCAGCCCCCCTCCCCCCATCTTTTTTTCTTAAGACATGCAACTTGATGATACAATGAGTCTAAAATTTCGAGTGTTCGTAAGTTTTATGTATCAATATGCATGCATTACCATAATATATTTGTAAAGGATAGATATTCCGTCTTTCACCGGTTAAATCTGTTTCTTCTACTTCAGCCATCTACCAACTCGAAGGCTCGGTCCTCCTAAACACCGAAATGACGTGGAATGACATTAAAAACAAATAAAATTTTATTGTAAAAAATGTGTTTTAATACATTCCAGGGCCGAGATCTGAATGAATGAAAAGTTTCAGCGCGACGACGGCGCACAGGGTCGTTGTGGGATTGAAATCCCTTGCGACCCAAATAACTTTATTTACTTTATAACTTTATTTGCTTATGAATCCACGAGAGTCGGAAGCGAGAGCCGATAATCTTATTTGGTTTGAGTGTGCGCATCGGCAGTAGCCAAGATCTTAATCATAAGTGACTATTTTCTGTTCCAAACGGACTGAAAAATGGGCGAGGATAGATACTCAGTGAGAGTTTTTAACAAAGCATTCAGACCTTGATTGGCCGTAATTGCAATGAGATGGCTGATGGTTAATCCTATTGTTTGTGAAAGACATACAATGAGTTAATTATGAGTTGATGGTCCAAAAAGGGAAAGTAAATGTTTTTATAGTGCACGAATCTATATTCACTGATTGTGATTCATGAAGTTTGATTTCTCCATTGACTGTTTTTTTTTTATAATTCTTCGATTTATATTGCACTTCTTAAATTCAAACACAGAAGCGACCGCGTTGAACTAGCATCAGCAAGTACAGTAACTGAAACCAAGGATGAAGATGACACTGTACGTCATATCCCACAAGGGTCGCCCTCCGTGCCCCCTGGGATACCCCCATCAAATCACTCCACGACAGAGCCGGAATTCCAACCATAGAAGACCGTCTCGCCTCCCTAGCCGCAAAAAATCAAGGCCGCCTCACCAAAAGTAACCTAATATCCGAACTACTGGACATTTGCGCCAGCCGGTAAAAAGCTAAAAATGCCATAAAATAATCATCCCGTAATTAGGAACCAAACCAGAGGGGGGGGGGGGGTAGAGCAGGAATAATACCCTCGGGTGTGGCACATGATCGTATGGCCTGCTTCCCTCTCTTAATCTTGATCTCAACCTATCTAATTAAAACGTCCCATATAAACTCATGTAGGAATCAAACCGGGAGGTAAAGAGCAGGAATAACACCATTGGGTGTGGAACATGGTCGTATGGCCTGCTTCCCTCCCTTAATCTTAATCTTGACCTTAATCTATCTAATTAAAAAGTCCCATACAAACTAAAGTAGGAATCAAACCGGGGAGGTAAAGAGCAGGAATAACACCCTCGGGTGTGGCTCGTGATCGTCATGGTCTGCTCTCCTCCATTTATTCTAATCTCGATCTCAATCTATCAAGATGACATCGCTATGATGGGAGTCTAAAATATGCCTTCATGCGATGATGCGACTAGCCCTTGTCCCACCTCTTCTACAAACACGCTTTAAAATGAAGCTAATAAAAATTAAGTGATCAGTTTTCATAAAACGTCGGGATTCAAAAACCCATTAGAAAAAAAACTGAATTCTCCTTTACTTCTCCCAAACCCGCTCTGGAAATGAAAATGCAACTGAACACAGCCGAGTGGAGTGCTCCCCGACCTGTTGCATTCATTAACAGAGATAATATTTCTATTTCTCAGTAAAGGATTTCCGTACTTAGTTGTAGCTGCTATCTCTCGTAAAAAATCACAATATTTAAATATTCATGTTTTGCTTAAGTAAACAGGATCGGGTTTAGTTGTCAACCGTTTAAAAGTAAACACACGTCACGGAAGACCAATGAAGCATTTGCGAAGATTGAGCGTGAAAAAGACGCCAGATCCGGAGATGGAAGAATTGACCAACAAAAAGAGGATGTCTGTTGGCACGATGGGCTCGGTGGATTACGGCACAGGGTGTACCAAGGGCATAGAGTTGGAGGAGATCGAGATGGGCTTTAAAGAGAGTATTAAAAGCATTTGGCATGCTTTTACAACACTTGATGTGAAAAAGTCGGGGAATGTACAAATATCGCAAGTTAAAGTAAGTACATGTGAATTGTGAAAATACATTATCTAACTTTTAGTTTTGGCAAGTTGTGCATTGTAATAATCATAATGGACCTGTATTTTACTTGTAACCGGCGTACACTGATGTTGGTCTAATCCCGTGAAGTTATGAAGTGTCCAAGAGAGTGGATGCCGAAAGTACTATTTTAACCAGTCAGAGGACCAGCAGGTGAAATACAGACGGGGGGGGGGGGGGGGGGGGGGGGGGGGGGGGGGGGGGATTCTTATACTAGTCCAAACTGGATATCAGAGCTATAGTATAACTTTTTGGTGTGGTGCATCCACAGGGCATGCCACATCAAAAACCTATATATATTACACAGGCCTAGAAATAACTCACAAATGACCATTTAAGTTCAGTCAATTAAATTACACCCAAACTGTCTTCTGGCCAAACAGTCCTCCAGCCAAATTTGACCCAATTCAGACACTAATTTAACCTGAACCATCCTCCAGCAATTTGACCCAAACCGTCCTCCAGAAAAGGAGTGATTCTTATGGATAACACAGCAAAAATAACAGAACACAAATTGTTTATTTATTTTTAGGCAGGCATAAGTACTAGACATGTATGTGGAAATAAGCAAACCACGGGGAAAGCATTAGTACCACATACCTTTTATATCCAGGTGTGACTGTTATAATTTGTATTTATCTGGATAAATTGTGTTATGATTCTTTATTTATCTGCTTAATTATATTTATTTATATACAGGTGTGACTGTTTTCATTGGTATTTATCTAAATAAATTTGTTTGATTCTTTATTTTTCTACTTAATTATATTTATTTATATCAATTTATTTATTTACATAATTATATTTATTCATTTTATTTTATTTATATCTATTTTTTTTTATTTAGGAACCAAACCAGTATGTAGTTGGTCTAAGGGGAATTGGTCTTTTGGGCAGAATTTTTTTTATTTATATTTATATTTTTATTTATTTATATTTAATTATTTTTGTTTATGTAAATATTTTTTCAAAAGATATTCAGCAAGCCTTTGTACATAATTATCTATTGTGTTACAATTTATCAGAGAATGGTCTGTGGCATTTTCCAATAAATGGTAACAGAACTGTTTAATTTTCTCTTGCTGGTGAAATGATAATAACAGGATGGGTTTGTGGGGGTGGGGGTGGGGGTGGGGGCGGGGAGTACTAGAAAATTTCCTTGGTTATAAATCAGTATGAGCCAATAACAATTACTGGGATGGGGGAGTGGGGATGGTATGGAACCCCAGGAAGTGAAGTAGTGCTTATTGACTGTGGTAACCAATTCCTGGAATCAAAGTACTCCACAAAGGGCAGCATGGCAATAAATGATGGGCTAAACTTGTCTTCATACCTTTTAACCCTTGTTGTCACAGTTAACCACTGTTACAGAAAGTGGCCTTAAACATCAATATTGATTATTTTTTTGATGTTTAAGGACACTTTTCAGCAACAATGGTTAATTGTGAGCACAAGAGAAATTTAAATGAAGACCGTCGTTTACACCCATGCTGCCCATTTCAGAGGACTTGATCCCCCACCTCCTCTACATGGTGGAGGGCATTTTAGATAGAAGACAACTTAGACTAGTGTCCAGGAGGGTCAATGTCCTTATACCGTTCCATATCCCCTCACACCTAGAAGTGTTATCGTGTTTGTTCACTAGGATAAACAAGCTACCAATGAAAAAGGACCTGTAGAAGGGTTAATATTTCAGTTGAGGGGACTGAGAAATTTCAGGGTGGGGTGGAGTGGGTTGGGTGTACATGTATTATATAATCCTTTACTCAACGTAAAGGCCAATTTTTGCAAGTATCATTTTTTATCTGCACTGGGGAATAAAACAGGCTGTCTGAATGCAGGGAGATGATAAAAGGAAAGGAGGGGTGAATGTGGGTGTGTGGTTGAATATAAGCCTCCTGATCACTGGACCATGGCAAATCAGAGTTTATCAGTTCCAATGTATCTGCATTCAAAGAATTCAAAAAAAATTCATCCTTCAACCATCAAAATTGTCTTTGCCTAATCTCCTTTATTTTTATACACACACAAGAAGGTTCATTTCCACTGGATCAATTCCCTTTAGACCAATTCCCATGAGGCCAATTCCCAAAAGACCAATTCCCCTTAGACCAACTGATGTGTTCTACTTTTAAAATAATTCTATATCAATAATTTGATATATTTATAAATATTTTTAATTGTATTTAATGTTTATTGATATTCAAGCCTGAAAATAATCAGTCTGTCATTTGCAGAATGAGGTCCCCAGAGGGTGAATTTTCTGATGCTATCCCATACAGTGGGCCAGTTTATCCTCTGGGTACCTCTTTCTGTTTATGTTTGAGACCTTGATTCAGGTTGGGGTTCACAGAGAGTAAATTTAGTGATGCTACCCTGCTGTGCAGGGTAGCATCACCAAATTCACCCTCAGGGAACCTCATTTTTCAGATGATAGTCTGCTTATTTTCTGGCTTGTTGATATTTTATAGATGTTGGGCAGATTTTTCATAACAATTGTTATAGTAATCACCCACTTTCAAAGGCTATGATTCTTTTTATTATTTTGTTTATCAAATGAAGTGCTTATCAGTAAATAAATGTTTTCTTAATTATCTTTAATCAACCCTTAATCAATAACAGTATGTAGTTGGTCTAAGGGGAATTGGTCTTTTGGGAATTGGCCTAAAGGGAATTGGTCTAGTGGGAAGACACCCACAAGAAATCTGTAGCAAATCCAATAATAATTAGATTTAGAAGAATCAGGCTTTATTACTCAGTATTTCAATTAATTTTATGATAACCTGCATTGGGGGTGCGGTGGCTCAGTTGGTAGAGGTGCAGGCTACAAGCCGAGAGGTCCTCGGTTCAAATCCCACCTGCGGCAACCGCGTTGTGTCCTTGGGCAAGGCACTTCACCCCGATTGCCTACATGGGGGCTTGATGACGCTATGTACTGAGGCGTACTGCACGTCGATGGTGTGCATGTCTTCAACCAATCTGACCCTGCCTGTGCTGCGGTGCAGAGTTCAGAGTTACGATGTTGGAGAGCTGACAGCTGCTCGTCGTTGCTCGGTGGTTCTCTCCGGGTACTCTGGCTTCCTCCACCCGTAACACTGTCACGGTCATGATTAGCCATTGTGCATAAGTATGTGACCTTCAACACCAATAAATAAATAAATATAGATAACCTGCATTAAATTTTTATATTATTTTCTATCATTAGATTAATTAATATTGAGATTTTTAGGAAACAATACAGAATATCTTAACCCTTTACCCAATGCAGACGATATCAAAATTTATTTTATTTTAAATATCAATTCTTTAAATTTTTCAAAAAATTTCAATAAAACCATATCATGTGACCCCTCATTGGAACGAGCTCGAGGAGCTCATTCCATCAAATAGAAAAATAATATTCTATTTGATGGAAATAGAATATTATTTTTTGAAAAATAATATTTTTTCAACAGCTGAATTTGCATATTACGCGGACATATGCGGTCGATTCGTTGGGTAAAGGGTTAATCAGCAACCAAAGAGAATTGAAATAAAGTAATGTATTTGTCAGATAATCTGCAAGAATTCAGTTGTCAAAAATTACTAAAATTCCAATTATTAAAATATAAAAGAACACATGTAATTTATTATTCTAATTGTAAGTTTCACACATGTAATTCCACAAATATTTCCATTAAAATCACCCAATACAGTCACACAAGCAAATTTAACCCTTTGCCCAAAGCAGACAATATCAAAATTTATTATTTAAATAACATTTTTTTTTAATTTTTTAAAAAATTTCAACAACACGATACCACTCATTGGAATGAGCTCATTGAGCTCGTTCCAATAAGGGGGTCACATGATATGGTTTTGTTGATATATTTTGAAAAATTTAATTTTTTTAACTGCTCAATTTGCATATTACGCGGGCGGATGCGGGCGATTCGTTAGGTAAAGGGTCAACCTGGATAAAAAAGTATGTTGTACTAATGCTTTCCCAGGGGTTTGCTTATTACCACATACATATGTGGAAATAAGCACTCTCTTATTATTTTTTATGCCCCCACCAATTTGGCGAATGGGCATTAAGTGTTACCCTTGTCCATCTGTCTGTACATGTACATATTTACATACTGAATATGGTTTCCGGACGATAACTTTAGTTTGACTGAATGAAATGAAACAAAATTTTATTCAAGGTTTATAACCACATAATACAGCTTAGGATTGATTGTGGGCTTGGTGTCATATTTTTTATGACCCTTTTCCAGGGTTTATGTTTAATCTAAATTTGTAACCAGTTCCGCTTTACTAGTAAAATAGGACCCAGTCACCAATGCTTGGGGTGAAAGTCCTCTAAAATGGGCAATATGTAGATCAACGATTGACTAAACTTGACTTCATCTCCATGTTGTGTCACGATTAGCCATGGTGCATAAATATGTGACGTTAACCACCAACAAACAAACAAACAAACAAACAAACAAACAAACAATCTAAATTTGTGAGAATCCATATCTGCTATGAGTGTATCAGGATCCAATGACGTTATCATGGTTGTATACTGATAACATATGTTAACTCTTTAACTAACACAGCTTTTTAATTTTTAGCTCAACTTTGGCAAAATTTTGATTTGAGCTTTTGTCATGGCCCGTCGTCCGTCTGGCCGTCTGGATACGGCTCGGGCTAGAAGCCGTATTTATGAACCGATCTTTACGAAACTTCTTGGGTACCTTTGTTATGACCGTGGGACTAGAACGAGTGTTTTTGGGTGCGGTCCAAAATTCAAGATGGCTGCCAGCCGCCATTTTGTACGGACGATGCAGAAATCTGTTTTTTGTACAGAACTTCCATATGAAAGCTCGGATTTGAATAATTGTTTGTATGAATGTTTAGTACCATGGGATACATCACATGTAATACAGGTTTTTTTCTGGTGCGTAAATTGTGCAAATTAGACTAATTTTGATGTTTTTTGGTGTTACTTTCAGCACTGTAAGTGCAAATGCCAATACGGCTCGGACTAGAGGCCGAATTTGTGAACCGATCTTTACAAAACTTCTTGGGTACCTTTGGTATCACCGTGGGACGAGAACGAGTGTTTTGGGGTCCGGTCCAAAATCCGAGATGGCCGATGGCAGCCATTTTATAGAAAATTAGGTGCAATCAGATTTTTCACAGAACTTCCATATGAAAGCGCTGATTTGAATCATTTTTTGTGTGAATGTTTAGTACATGGGGTACATCACATATAATACAGGTTTTTTTCTCGTGCAAAAATTATGCAAATTAGATGAACTTTGATTTTTTCAGTGCGACTTACACACAGTAAGTACACATGTCAATACGGCTCAGGCTGGAGTCTGTATTTATGAACTGATCTTCACGAAATGTCTTGGGTACCTTTGTTATCACCTTGGGACAAGAACGAGTGTTTCTGGGTGCGGTCTAAAATTCAAGATGGCCATTTTGTACCGAAATTACGTCTAATCAGTTTTTTGTACACAACTTCTATACGGCTCAGACTAGAGGCCATATTTATGAACCAATCTTTACGAAACTTCTTGGGTACCTTTGTTATCACCGTGGGATGAGAGCGAGTGTTTTTGGGTGTGGTCCAAAATTCAAGATGGCCACCAGCAGCCATTTTGTACCAAAATTAGTGCAATCAGTCTTTTGTACAGAATTTCTGTATGAAAGTTCTGATTTGAATAAATTTTTGTATGAATGTTTAGTAACATGGAATACATCACATATTGTAAGGGTTTTTTTTTTAGTGCAGAAATTATGCAAATTAGATGAACTTTGATTTATTCAGTGCTACTTACACAATGTAAGCACACATGTCAATACGACTCAGGGTAGAGGCTGTATTTATGAACCGATCTTCACAAAATTTCTTGGGTACCTTTGTTATCACCTTGGGACGAGAATGAGTGTTTCTGGGTATGGTCCAAAATTCAAGATGGCTGCCAGTGGCCATTTTGTACCGAAATTAGGTCCAATCAGTTTTTTGTCACAAGTTCTATACAGCTCGTATTTATGAACTGATCTTCACAAAACTTCTTGGGTACCTTTGTTTTCACCTTGGGACAGGAACGAGTGTGTTTTGGGGCGCCTTTGTTATCACTGTGCTATGAGAACAAATATTTTGGGGTTCAGTCAGACCCACTCTGGGACAAAGATTTTTTTCTAGTTTAGCATCTGACTGTCACCCACCTTTACAATACTTTACCTATACATTTGTTACAGGCAACGGTCAGTATTTATGTACAGACCGTTACAATACTTTATATGTACCTTTGTTATCAGGTCATTACCTAGATGTTTGTCATTGCTGTGTCACATACTATACATGTACATGTCTTTGTCTTGACAAGTTGAGCTACAGTGTCATTGGCACTTTCATTAAAATATAAATTGAATTTGATAATTTAAAAAAAAGAATGAACAATATATTTACCAATAAAACCTTAAAAAATATGGATTGAGCCAGTTCCAATGCCCGCCATTATGGTGCCATATTTGTACAATTTTATAGACAAGTCAGGTCATGTTAGCTTTGTGTTGGTCAATTTGCTGCCACTTTGTTAGGTAAAGGGTTAAATTTACTTGATTCTTTCACGCAAATCCTAGCAGAGGTGCAACGAGAATCTATATGAATTCACACTGTTTTTGTTGCACAAATGTTTGCTTGAATCGATTCTCGGATTCTCACCAAAATATAAGCCCTGCCTTTCCGATTAGTGTCCCATGAACACATGTGGTGGACTGCTGTGTTGGTGCTATGGTTTAAGGAGATAAGATAAGATATGGTATTTATTTATTTATTTATTGGGGTTTTGGGACACTTTCGACAACCAGGGTCACCTCGTGTCAGATAATTATACACGTGGAGAAAGCCGGCTTATCCGAAGAGAACCACCGAGCAACGGCGAGCAGTATGATATTTATTAATTCAGTATTAACAAAGATAAATGGCTAGAAACTCAGGCTTGGCAGTAGTGGACAGGAGCTTTGCCACCCTTGGCGTTCCACTTGCTTTTTAGCTCAACTTGACAAAATCAAACTGAACTATTGCTGTCACTTGGCTCCCGTGGTTTGGCATGCTGCACAGGTCACATTTATGATCAGATAACATTGAAACTTGGTATGGTTATTTGGGTAGAGCTGTAGGTTTTTAAATTTCTTGTTCGGTCTCAGTTTTGGTTTTTCCGGTGGAGTAAAACCTCAGTTCGGTTCGGTTTTCGGTTTGTTCATGAGGCCAAGTAAAATTCAATAAAACTCATTCTTATGTCTAGAGTCATAACGGAATGGTAGTGAAATTGAGTGAAACTCAATGAATGCCCGAAATAAGCTATAATACATGAAGAATCAGGAAGGTCAATATAATAATTACCTAAATAAACAACTTTTATTGTGCTTGGCCATTTTTCGAGGTCTGACACCTACACGCAACTTGAGGAAAGATGCAAACACAACTAAACTGAAATGTGGGAAATTCACAGAATGTAGCCTTCCCAGAGTAGTGAGAGTACCCAGGCACTGCCATTGACAGTGTCTGGGTACTCTCACTACTCTAGAATGGCTACATTCTGTGAATTTCTGCAGCAAGAGAGTATTTAATAAAAAACGAAAAACCTTAGATTACGGGATGTCGACGGTTTTGGTTTCAGTTTTTTAAAAAAAAAACTTAAAACCTCGGTTCGGTTTTGGTTAATCTACAGCTCTATATTTGGGAGTGACCTCCAAATTGGAGCTATCCATTTTCTTCCATTTATTCATCCAAAAAGTTGCTGGTAGCAGTGATCTTCAAAATTGGTGCATTTGTGCATCAACATTTTCCTTTGGCATGCCCTACAAGATACATTCATGAATGGATCACTTTAAAACTTGGTATGGTTTTGGGGTTGAACTCCAGATGGGAGCTTCTTTCATTCCTGCCAAAGAAATTGCTGTTATCAACAACCTTCAACTTTGCCCTTTTGTGCATCGGTAGTTTCCTTTGGTCACATTTATGATCTGATTGCTTTGAAACTTGGTGTGCTGTTTGCAGCAACCTTTAGATGCAAGCTATTATTTTCTTTCATTCCATTGAGAAACATTGCAGTTAGCATTGATCTTTGAATTTTGCCATTTTTGCATCAAAATTTTTCTTTTGCATGCTCGGCAGGGTATTTTTATAAATGGATTGGTTTGTAACTTGGTATGGTTGTTTTAGGTGACTTCGATGAGAGCTATAGATTTTCTACCATTTCCATAAAAAAATTCAACTTTTCCATTTTGTCTGTCAACAATTTCCGTTGGAACACCGCACAGTCCATGTTTATAATTTGATGGCTTTAAACTTGGTGTGCTTGTTTGGAGCAACCTGTAGATGGGAGCTTTTGATTTTCTTTCGTTTCTCCCAAAAAAATTTTTCCGAATGTTGCCATTAGCAATGACCTTTCAGGCTTGGCAATTTCAGGAGAGCGATTGTTTAGCTCTCCTTACTGCCCTCCTGAAAGAATTAAGGAGAGCGAAAAATTGCCCTCCTAAATATTTTGGTCTGGGATGATTGAGATTACATGTATTATGCTCACATTAAATTTTTGTTGTAAAGCAAAAATGTAATTTAACTTCGAAGTCACATAACATCACGTAATTTCATTTTGAAAGTAGTTTAGTGGTAAAAGGTAATGGCTGCAACCATACCCAAACACAGTTGCAATCATTTGAAGCAAAATGGGTCACAGCAATATTTTTTTTCTGTCAGTTTCAAGTTCAACAACTGACATCACAGTTTGAGGGGTAATTATTCAAGGAATATTGACACTATAATATACTACCATTACTACTATCCTGTCACTTGAAGCACTTGCACCAGGATGTGACTGTAGATTCAAGCAGACCTGTTGTCCAAGAAAGTCATACGCCTACCACTACCACCTTCAACCCCCCTTGGGGGTTGAAGGTGGTAGTGGTAGGCATATGACTTTCTTGGACAACAGGTCTGGGTACACACACAGTTCTTGTCAAGTGTGTGTTCGATTGTTGAGTGAGACATCTAGATGTCTAAGAGATTTCGCTTTACCTTAGTAAAGTTAATAAAATCACTGATGTAATAGTCTGTTGGTTTCAGTTTCAATGAGTTCGTTCAATTGGTTACTTAAAATGCTGTGTAAAGCTAATTGCTCTCCTAAGCTGATTGAGAAGAGCGATTTTTTGCCCTCCTGCATTTTTCAGAATGCCAGGCCTGACCTTTGAACTCATTGCATTTGTGCATCAACATTTTCCTTTGGCAAGTCTGGCAGGGTGAATTTATGAATGGATCAATTTGATACCTGGTTTGGGGGTAAGGTCTAGAGGTGAGCTTACTGAGCTATCGATTATTCTTCTATTTCCATAAAAAAAATGTTGCCATCAGCAATGATCTTTAAAATTAATGGATATATATGTGCATCAACATATTGCTTTGGCATTCCCTACAGGGAACATTTGTGAATGGATTGCTTTGAAACTTGGTTCAAGTTCATCAAAAAATGTTGCCATTCAACGGCCTTTGAACTTGGTGCATTTTCAAGTGCATCAACATACTCCTGTGTTCCTAATAAACATACATGTATGTTTATTAATTCTGGGGAATTTTTCCACCCTGTAGATGCACCTTATTTGGGCCTGTCGAAACAGGGAGAAGATCTTCAAATTAGTAAATGTTCACAAGATTGTGTGATATTCTTTTGATTAGCACAGTATATTTATTGTTATAAAAAATGCCCATTAGTTTTCTGTAGAAAACTAACTGCAATACTGCAAAATAAGTTGGCCTTTAGATAAAACTAACGGGAATTATCCCCGCACCCCCACCTCAACCCTACATTCCTACCCCATACTATTATTTGGGCCTATACTTTTATTTGAGATTGATAAATGTTCCTCCCCGTACTTTTATTTCCACCTGTACTTTTATTTGGAACACAAGAGTATTCATTTGGCATGCCATATAGTTTTCATTTATGAATAGTTTGCTTTGAAACTTGGTATGTGTGTTTGGGGTGACTTCTAAATCCATGGGAGCTATTGATTTTTAGCTTAACTTTACAAAGTCAAGGTAAGCTATTTCCATCACGCGTGCGGAAGTCTGTTCACATTTTCTTTGGCACAGGCTACACCCAGTACTTATTGCCCGATCATCACGAAATAACATATGCAGGTTCGAGGTCATGTCTAGATGAGAACATCCCCTTTTGATAGCGATTGGTCAACCCTGATGGCTACGAGAGTTCAAAACCCGAAAACATTTAGCACAGTATACAGGTCATATTTATGAAGGGATTTTATTGTAACTTGGTAGGATGACTCTATATAATGTCTAAATGAGAACGTCCCCTTTTGGTCATGATCGGTCAACTGTGACAGCTGCGAGAGCCCAAAACTCGAAAATCTTTAGCACAGTCTACAGGTCGTATTTATAAAGGGATTTCATTGTAACTTGGACTCCGCTCCCCAACACAATTGCCACCTGATGGCCAGTGATGGGCAATTGGTCCCCCACCATAGTAAGTCAGTAATGTTAACTTTTTACTGAATGCACATGATATATAAACTTATTTAAAATATAATTTTTTCCTATTTTGAAATTTTTTTTTAAACAAAACCATATATGTCCCCTCATTGGAATGACCTTGCCCCTGGGCCATATACCGACTCATCCTAACAGACTCGTCAATATATGCCCAGACATGAGGTCTCGACTTCAGTACACCATCTAGGAAAGCCACATGGTTGTAATAACCTATACATGTATGTATTTTTTTATTTGACCTAAATATTTTATTTTTTAGGTAATATTAAATAATATCGCATCTGCCTATAACATCGGTAGTGGTGAAGAGATTTTAAATGGAACAGAATATGCCGGGTTAACTTCCGTGGACTTTGATATACTGCTTAAAATGTATCGTGACAAAATTTATTCAACATTCATTGAAATGGCTGAGAAAGATGTGGAACATAAATACACTACTAAACCAGACTTTGAAAAAATTGATGGAGTTTCATGGACAATAGTAAACCAGATGGTGAGATCCTTTGGTAAAAATATAACCGACCCCACGACTGCATTGTTCTTGTGGAAAATTTACAACTATTTTGCTGAAGTTGATCTGAAGAGTGAATCATTCATTCCCATCAGGCTTGTGTTGGAGGAAGTGAATTTCATCGTTCAGATGTTTCAGAATTTTATTGGACATGAAGACAAAAAACTTGTGACAGATCTCAATGAGTTTAGTTTTATGGAATTCTGTGAATTATTGGACAATCAAGTTTTCAACAATATTGGGCAAGATGAAGTTAAATTTGGTGTTTCAGAAGTTTATAAACATGTTATCAAGGACATTATCAAATCAGTAAGTATTAAATGGTGAAGTTGTTCTTTAAGTCAAAAAACTGTCTTGGTTTTGATTTTGTTTACTCTGTAATTGTAAGGACCTAAAAATAGCACACTTTTGATTCAAATGGAATCAGGGGTGGCGCCAGGGATTTCTCGACAGGGGGGGCTGACCTCTCCGACAAGGGGGCTATAACATTTGACCTCCCAAACGAAGGAAAATGAGTGAAAATTGGTAAATTGGTGAACCAAAATAGAAGCAAATTGAGTATGTTTGTTGATTATTTAACCCTTTACCTACATGTAACCTGAAAAGCTGACGACACTTGCAAAAATAATTCTTCCAACGAGGGGTCATAACCTATGTTTTTGAGACAAAAAATGACAAAAATAATGAAAATTAATTGTCGATTTTTAGCCCGAATGTTTACAGTGAGGGCTATAGTAATGACTTTTGTCTGTCCGTCCATCCGTCTGTCCGTCTGTTAACTTTTAGAGTTTTGGTTAAAGTTTGTGGTTAAAGTTTTTTACTGAAGGTTGAAGTGGGTTTTTTTTTTTTTTTTTTTTTTTTTTTTCCTTCTTTTCCTGTTTAGTTGACATTTGGAGTTTTGGTTAAATTTTGTGGTTAAAGTTTTTTATTCAACCTTCAAGTACAGGCTATACCTGGTAGTTCTTGTCTGATCATCACAAAATTTCATATACAGGTTTTAGGTCATGTCTACTTGAGAATGTCCCCTTTTGGTCTTGATCGGTCAACCGGTATGGCTGCCCGAGCCCAAAACCCGAAAACCATTAGCACAGTCTACAGGCCGTATTTATGAAGGGATTTCATTGCAACTTCATAGAATGCCTCTCTATAATGTCTAGATGAGAACGTCCCCGTTTGGGCATGATCTGTCAACCGTGATGGCTGCCCAAGCCCGAAACCCAAAACTTTTAGGGCAGTCTGCAGGTCATGTTTAATATGGACGGATTTCATTGTAACTTGATACGATGACTCCGTATGATGTCTACATGAGAATTTCCTCATTTGGGCGTGATCTATCAACCGTCACAACTGCCCGAGCGCCAAAACCCAAAAACCTTTAGCACAGTCCACAGGTCATATTTATGGAGGGATTTCATTGTACCGTCATAGGTTGACTTCATATAATGTCTACATGAGAAAGTCCCCTTTTGGACTTGATTGGGCAACTGTGACGGCTACAGGTGCCCGCAGAAGCCCGAAAACCTTCAGCACAGTCTACAGGTCATATTTATGAAGGGATTTCCTTGTAACTTTGTAGAATCAATCCACATGATGCCCAGATGAGAATGTCCCCTATTGGTTGCGATCATTCAACCATGATGGCTGCCCGAGCCCAAAGCCCGAAAACCTTTAGCACAGTCTACAAGTCATATTTATAAAGGGATTTCATTGTAACTTCATAGGTTGACTTCATATAATGTCTAGATGAGAACATCCCCTTTTGGGCAACTGTGACGGCAACAGGGACCCAAAGCCCGAAAACCTTTAGCACAGTCTACAGGTCATATTTATGGAGGGATTTCATTGTAACTTGATAGGTTGACTTCAAAAAATGTCTAGATGAGAACGTCCCCTTTTGGGCAACTGTGATGGCAACAGAGGCCTGAAGCCCGAAAACCTTTAGAATATTCCACAGGCCAAAATTATAAAGGGATTTCATTGTAGCTTGGAAGGATGATTCCAAGTTTGTGGTTAAAAACCCAGACAAACACCACCACCCCCTATCCCCCCCCCCCCCCCCCCCCCCAAATTAGGCTTTTTTTTCTTTTTTTCTCCAATATGCATTTTGAACTATTTACAGTCACTACATGTGGAACCTTTTTTAAAACTTACGTTATGACCCCCCCCCCCCCTGCATCCCCCGCATCCCTCCACACACCCCCGGGGCCAATTAGGGACTTTTTTTCTTTCGTCAAAAATGCTGGTTTACAGTTTTGGTTAAAAACCCAAACACCACTGCCCCCTACACCCCCCCCCCCCCCCCCCCCCAAATTAGGCTTTTTTTTCTTTTTTTCTCCAATATGCATTTTGAACTATTTACAGTCACTACATGTGGAACCTTTTTTAAAACTTACGTTACCCTCCCTCCTCTCCCCCCCCCCCCCCCCTGCATCCCTCCACACCCCCGGGGCCAATTGGGGACTTTTTTCTTTCGTCAAAAATGCTGGTTTACAGTTTTGGTTAAAAACCGAGACAAACACCACCGCCCCCCACCCCCCCCCCAACCCCCACCCTCCCCCAAATTAGGCATTTTTCTTTTATTTTCTCCAATATGCATTTTGAACTATTTACAGTCACTACCTCTTTTTTCCTTTTGTCAAAAATGCTTTTTACAGTTTTGGTTAAAGTTTGTGGTTAAAAATCCAGACACAAATTATCACCCCCACCCATCCCCCTCCCCCCAATTAGGCATTTTTTTTTCTTTCCTCGAATATGCATTTTGAACTATTTACAGTCACTACATGCGGAACCTTTTTTAAACTCACGTAACCCCCCCCCTGGGGGCAGTTAGGCACTTTTTTCTTTCTTCAAAAATGCTTTTTTAAAGTTTGTGGTTAAAAACCCAGACAAACACCCCCCCCCACCCCCCCCCCACCCCCCCAACCCCCATGGTACCAGTTAGGTATTTTTTTTTTCTCTGCTCAAAATGCATTCTGAAGCATTTGGACTGGCCACGTGGAAAAAAATGGACTCCCCTGACACACCCCCACTCTCCCCCACCCCTCACCCCCACCCCACCTCCTCCTCACCCAGGACCATTCATGCAATATTTTTTCTTTGTAGCCACCCCTGACCCCCATGCCACCCCCACCCCCACCCCCACCCATCTCCACCCCTCTTGGCACCACCACTGAATGGAATCTTGAATTAAATCAGGAGCAATTTGAATGTGACTGATGTGCTGTGAATTTTATTTGTTCCTGACTGTAAAGGGTCCGATCGCAACTGATACAATATTCCAACTACATCATTAAGGCATGCCTTCATCAAAGAGGTAAAAAGTTTATGTCGCCACCAAGATTCGTGCAACGAAGTCAGCGAGAATCCATGTCAAATCTCACTGCACCTCTTCTAGGATTCGCGTCAAGACAATTGAGTAAATTTAACCTGTTACCTAAAACAGCAGCAGCACCAATATAAGGCTAACAAATGACTTGAAATATCCTGACACTTTGTCAATAAAATTGTACAAATATGGATGTCATTGGAACAGGCTCAATGAGACGGTTCCAATGGCATCCATATTTGTGAGGTTTTATTGATAAAAATTATTTATTTTTTTAAAAATTATTAATTTCAGTTTAGATTTTAGAAAATTAATCGTAGGGACACTCACAGCAGATATTGATTCTTGCAACCATTTTCACAAGACTCCAAATGGATTCTCCCCAATTTACATTTGTCGACAAAATATAAGTGGTGCAAGTCCAGGGAGATGTCCCACACAGGGCACATCCTCACTTGACCTTGACACAAAGGTCAGAAGTTGAAAAGAAAACTTTGGGATGCCTAAATGCCTATTTGTTTCTTAAATAAAACTAACTGCAATAGTGAATGCTGGAAAATAAGTTGGCTTTTACTACATGTATAAAATTAACAGGCATTACTCCCCTACCCCTTAATGGATTTCCACCCTGTACTGTTATTTGGGTCTGTACTTTTATTTAATTTTGATAAATCTTCCACCCTGTACTTTTATTCCCACCATCACTTTTATTTGGAACACCCAAGTACATCCTTCCCATGAATTACGCAGATGTTTCATTTTCCAAGAACTTCAGCAAACTTCCTTTTGGATATGGATAGCCTTGGACGACCTTGAACAGAATAACTTAAACATGTACATGTACATGTAAGAATGACAGGTGTGCTGTTATTAAACTTGAACAGCCAAGCGATCATCAGTCTCATTTTATTTTGGGCGACATTCACGGCTGCAAAATTGGACCCAGGGAATATTTTTTTTTTATTAAAGCCAAGATTGTTGACATTGTTTAGATGAAAATCGGCAGTATAACAAATTAAAATCGCAAAATGTGCAGGTTCCGTTTCAATGGAGAAACATACTCTGTAAAATCCATACTGATTTAACAATGTTTTCGGGTTTATGGTACTAGATAAAGATCACGATTTTTGGAAGGTTGATAAAACTTCTAGAATCCCATGCTTAAAATAGGATCGATCGGGTAACCCAAAACAAAACATTTTCTTTGGCCTTGGCAACACCAAATTTATGAGGTTTTTGTTTCATTAAGGTACTACAGTACGTGGAGAGCGCATTATCACTAAAACACCCCCAGAGTTGAGATTCCACCTAACCAATAATTGCAAATTTGTTGTAAAGCAAAACCAACACAAGCAAAGTTTCAGCCAATGGACCTCCGGGTTTAACCCGGAGGTTCATTGGCTGAAACATTGCTTGTGTTTTTTGTCGATATGAACAAAATTTGAAAGTTATAGCTTGGGTGATAACTCCACTCAGCGGGTGATTTAGTTACAATCCACTCTCCACGTACTGTACATGTATATAAGTAATGGAATTTTGTTTATTTTGAAATTCCCACCTCTGATATTCCTTAAATTCAAATTAAATATACATAAATTATACATGAAAATGAAGGTTGGGAGGTATAGAACACGTAAAATATATGAAATCAACTCATAGAGTTGACAGCTGGCACCACTGGTTCCTGGAAGTCTATTCATACAGTTAAAACTAGAGGTCCTGTCGCGAACTGTGCGCTTATCCAGTAGGAAATTAGGAATTGCGCGTAGGAATTGTGCGCAATTTCCACATCGAATGGCATCCAAAGCACGGCAGGTTATCCTGGTTACTCATAGCAAACGCAGGCAATGTTTCTGCCAATGGACCTCCGGGCCACCCGGAGGTCCATTGGCTAAAGCATTTCTTGCACACTGGGCATATGCACAAAATTTGATAGACATACTATGTTCATAACGCGTAGATAATGGTAGATTAACGCGCAGATCGGCGGGCTAT
Source organism: Pictodentalium vernedei (assembly GCA_031216915.1). Taxonomy (NCBI): domain Eukaryota; kingdom Metazoa; phylum Mollusca; class Scaphopoda; order Dentaliida; family Dentaliidae; genus Pictodentalium; species Pictodentalium vernedei. The sequence continues at coordinate 431,350,786 of CM062294.1, read as the reverse complement.
TTGTGCGCATTTCATGACAGGACTTCTAGTTTTAACTGTACATGTAACTGAACTGATAATACAATACTCTTTCCTGAGAACAACTTGAACTTATGTGCTTCACGTATCCAAGAACAAAGCTTGGGCTTCAAAATCCTTCAGAACACTGCGACAGAGCTGCATGGTGGTAAATTCCAAAGGTGACAACTTTGTATACATATATTCTTACTTTCGATTTCCAGTCAACGTCATCGGGTGGAAAAAGCATCGAAAAACAACGCCGTCTAAAATCAAATAATGAGAAAGATTGCCTTAATACAGCATACTGTTATTATATAGAGACTATACAGTTGCCTTATTCTTTGCAAGATATCATGAAACCTGGTGAAATGTCTTAGAATTCCGATTTTGTTTTTTGATGGAAATTCGAGGTATCAAGTGATTTGCGCAGGTCTGTGAAACATGGAATCCATCTTCAATAAAAAATGCAGACAGTTATGCAGTTCTATCGCATCCCAAAGTGTTTTTAATACCTAGCTTTGTTCTTGGATATGTGAAGCACATTTAGCCACAAGTTGTTCTCAGGAAATAGTATTGTATTATAAGTTCTGGTACGAATATGGTAGCAGACTTTCAGGAACCAGTGGTGCCTGCTGTCAACTCTATGAGTTGATTTCATATGTCTTTTGTGTTCTGTACCTCCCAACCTTCATTTTGATGTATAATTTATGTATATTGAATTTGAATTTAAGGAATATCAGAGGTGGGAATTTCAAAATAAACAAAATTTCATTGCTTATATTGCACCTTAAGCCGTCATGCTGTGTTGTAATACATGTAGAGATGGGAGGTATTAGAATTCTGAGTTTGTTTTCAGTTTCATTAGTTTAAGGGTTGTATTGCAGTATGGGTTCAGTATTCGGTATCTGACTTCACTGTGATTTGCTGATACATGTAGTAGGCCTGTCGCGACTATCATTTTTTTTAATCGACTAATCGTGACCAGTAATCGACGGTTAGTCGATTAATAGTTGGTCCCCATGATTTTTAGCAAATCGTTTTTCTGTACGTAAAACTCTGAAAATGACAACGGCACTAGTGTGTTCAGACGAAGTGGGGTTGTGGGAACAACAAATCGGTCCCGCCTGAAGCTAGTCCAAACTTGACCCACAGTCCGTAATATAATTGTTGGGGTTGGTACGTCCTAGGACGTACCAACCCCCAAAATTATATTACGGACTGTGGGTCCAAGTTAGGACTAGATTGAAGCCGATGAATTAAAATGAATTTATCAAAGAACGTCCCTGCATATGTTTCCTTTCTGTAATAAGTTTCTCGAAATTTCTAACATTGAGATCTATGCATTCCTTCGTCAGTTGTTAAAAATGACCTTGGTCCGAATTTCCGAACATTGAGAAGCGATCTGACATTCTGACTGTTGTCATAATTTTCTCACTTTCATGCTTTGGGTTTTCCAATGGGTGCGTTCATGTGTACAAGATTGGAGAAATTCAGAAGAATCTATTCTTCTCCAGTGTGTGTGAGTGCTCTTTGTTGCACAGTGACAGTCGTTCAAAGTCTTCGGGTATGAGTGTTAACTATGGTTAGATATTTCAAAGTTATTCACCTTCATTGATCATTCACTTCACAAAACAATGCAATTTAGCCTCGATGTGTAGTAGACGTGTACCACTTTGAAAATGAATGACGATCAACTAAAAATAAAAACCGTCGACTACTTCAATAGTTGACGGTTAGCCGACTAATCAAATAACCGCGACAGCCCTAACATGTAGTACCAAGTAAAGTAGTTCAGAGATCTGAAAGTAGTGGGTGTAGAGGGATAGCCATTTTATTCAGATTGCTGAACTAGTACTAGTGTTCAACCGATTATCAAAAATGGTCGTTGACCGATTACTGTTTATTTGAGCTCACAATCGGCCGATTCTGATTGTAATAAGTGTGCACTACTAGATAAGTCGAGGTTCAAAAGAACGACATTAAACTGATCATTTTTCACAGTGTTAAACTTCGTTGACTGGGGTCACAGTAAAATTGCCAGTCGCGCACGTTTACATTTACTGCCCAAGTGAGTGCGGCTGGTAATTTTACTGCGACCTGAGTCAATGGAGTGCAACCTTCACTTTTCAGCTTTTCCGGTATGAATTGCCGATTGCTGCAAGCATGCTCAATTGCAAGCTTCACATGTCGTTTAACTTGTATATCCTGTAAAGGGGCATCTAGAGAGATTAAGAATACACATTGTGGTGGTTTCTCAACTTTATTGAATGGTATCATTGACATCATTTGACATTAACAATTGAACAATTGCAGAAGATAATAAAATGCGGTTAATGAATCATCACAAAATGCTTTTCAGCAAAGACAACAATTGGTTGAACAGGCGTTCCCAGAGCCATTGCCATTGTTATCCAATTGCCCACAATCAGCCGATTATGGTAGCCAGTTCCGATCTTCGGTTGAACACTAACTAGTACCAAAGAGGAATTCACATTGATCAAGAAAATACAGAATAAGTTGGATCATTCTACATGTACATGTACTACAGCGTCTCAAATGGCACTGCCAGTGATCTCAACCTTGGCATTGCTTTGTCAACATAAATCACATCTACAGTAATTTTGTGACTCGTGCCAAAAAGATCTTTAAAACCTTCAAAGGGCTCTTTCAGGATTTTGCGATCTCAGATCATGTGCCATTAACATGCCATCATTAGGAAGTCCTGCTGATGATAGATAAATCACCTGATCAGTTTCTGGTAAGGCTGCTGAGACTAGACTAGATACCATTGGGCATGTAGGTAGTCTTGTGGGAATTTAGGACAATTGCCCAAGCCCTTAAGGGTTAACAAAACTGAAAAAGAAAAATGAACCCTTCAGCTGCTAGCTATCAAGCCTCAACAAGGCTCTTTAAGCAGCAACTGTGGGAAAATATAAAAATTCAGACAGTTTCAGTATTCAATGATGGGTTTGGTCCAGTTTTTTAGGTATCTCCACAATATCAGTATCGGTTCAATTTTTCAGTATGCCTGTCTCTAAATACATGTACAGTGTTGGGAAAGGATGATTGAGCCCTTTCCATCAGTTTTTAGCAGGATGAGTGCAAGAGACCACTATCAGGGCTTTCAAAAAAGGTAATGGTACCAGATCAAAAGCCAACATTTTCCTTGCCCATGTTTCATATTCAGCCAAGCGCAAATAATATTTTGTACATATAAATTTATTTTATTACAAATTATTGGAGAGTGCCTATGGGCACTCTCCAATAATTTGTAATAAAATAAATTTTGCTGAACAAATTCAGACCATCGAAAATAATCTAGTCTTCAGCAAGTTAACATCACAGCATTTCAGCATCAATGTCAAAAGTTTTACCCAAGAGATTGTAGTTCTAAAAAGATAACAAATGAATACACTGCAACTGAATCAATGAGCTTTATTCCTGAGCTCAAGTAATCTACATGTAGCTGTCGGCAGATGAAAAACTAGTTGCCCTATTTTTTTTGGAGGCCAACAACAGGCAAATGGAAGGGTCGTAGCAGGGGGGGTGGGGGGTGGGGGGTGGGGGGGTCACTAAATATTTGCAAGACATGACGTCCTATTTTTTATTCAGCTCCTTTTTACACCCACCCACCTCTACGTGCAAATTTTCTACTACCGTTCTCAGACACCCCCCCCCCCCACTCTCCCATTAAAATCCAAAATAAACTTATAAACTGTCTTTAGGGGGGTTTCATAATGTTCTTAAACTGGTACCACCAATTTAAACCTGTGTGGGCTGCTGTGGGCCCCAATCTGCAAATGACAATCTTTTCATTATCAGGCTTGGCCAGAGCAGGTGTACATATACAGGAACAAATTTTCATTTGAATTGTTCTGTCAGTATTCTCAGGTGTTTGCTACTTCCTCTTCTATCCATACAAATTCTATTAATAAATAAATAACTTGGGTTGAATTTAGTGCATCAGAGAGAATTTTCCCAAAATATTGTCTGCACATTGTCTACATTTCGAACAATACATCCACCCCCTACTAACGTGTGACATTTTCCCAGATTAAGCAGGATTAAGCCCAATATTCTCACATACAAAGCCTCCTGATGTTGTATTTATGTTAAGAGTGTGATGTACAACATCATCTTTAAGGTTTGAAACACAAATGATGGTATATATTATCTGATATATTGATATATTTTTTAAAAATTCAAAAAATTGCATAAGTTGGAAATGCACATTTTGGGCACACTCAAGAGACCCACCCACCCCCACGTCACATCTTGCAAATTTTTGGTGCCCCCTCCCCCCCCCCCCCCTCCCTGGTCATAGGTCTAATTTATGTTTAGACACCAGGCCTTCTATTTCCCAAAATAGTGGCTAGAGCTGAAATGGTTCACCAATTAACCCTTTACCCAACGAATCGTGTAATACGCCAATTCATCAGCTGAAAAAATATTATTTTTCAAAAAATTTCAACAAAGCCATATCATGTGATCCCTCTTTGGAACAAGCTCATCAAGATCATTCCAGAGAGGAGTCACGTGATATGATTTTGTTGGAATTTTTTTAAAAATTAAAAAAAATGGTATTTAAAATAATAAATTTTGATATCGTCTGCATTGGTCAAGGGTTAATAAATGATCAACATCTTGATCGATGCAAAAAGTAATTGATCGATCAAACGTTACTTTTGAACTACTGTATTATATGGGTTAACAAAGGAACAGACTTGCTTCAAAACAGGAAAACATTGTCACACTGACTCACATCAAATATATGAGTAAAGCATGCAAGCCACTTGCTCATCTTGCTGATATCCATGTACTTGTTTACTTGCATGATCATCTTACTGTATCAGTGGCTAGAAATGTTCATTCTTAACCCTTTACCCATAGCGGGTAACAGACGATACTTGCGAAATAAATTCAGGAATTACGAGAAAAAAATTCAATTTTTGTCTCAGAAACATAGCTTATGACCCCTCATTGGAATGAGCTCAATGAGCTTGTTCCAATGAGGGGTCATAAGCTATGTTTTTGAGACAAAAATTGAAAACATAATAAATTTGAATGGAGATTTATGTATATAGGCCTAGTTGGTTTTGTTTGTTACATTGGGTACAGTTAAAACTAGAAGTCTTGTCACGAATAGTGCGCTTATCTAGGCTTAATTGCGCGTTGGAATTGCGCGCAATTGCCATATCGAATGGCATCCAAAGCACAGCAGGTTCTCTTATTTACTCATAGCAAACACATGCAATGTTTCTGCCAATGGACCTCCGGGTTACCCGGAGGTCCATTGGCTGAAACATTGCTTGTGCACAGGCCATATGTACAGAATTTGATAGCTTTACTTGGGCCATAACGCGTACATTACTGCGCATATCAACGTGCTATTTGTGCGCATTTCATGACAGGACTTCTAGTTTTAACTGTAAAGGGTTCAAGGCTGTAAATCATCAACGGTATGGCAATTATTCAGATATCTATTTGGACCCGTGATTAATCGGTTAACCAATTCAAGGTTAATCCATGTGACTAATCGATCAAGAAAACCCCTTAACCATTTCAGCTCTAATAGTGATAACAAACACTGTGCCCAAATAATGTAATTGTGCCCTATAGAAATAGGCAACATACTGAAAAACTGAACGAATACCAAATCATGGGGATACCGAAAAACCAAACCGAACCCACCACTGAGTACCGAAACTGTCTGAATTTTCATAGTTTCCAACATGTACATTTGCTACCGGTACTTCTAAGGCCTTGTTGAGGCTTGATAGCAGTTGAAAGGTTCATTTTCATGAAAAAAGTAACTTTCTTTTCAGTTTTGTTAGCCATTAAGGGCCTGAGAAATTGTCACAAATTCCCACTAGACTACAACCTGTACATGTACAGTTAAAACTAGAAGTCTTGTCCCGAATTGTGCGCTTATCAAGGCTTAATTGCATATAGGAACTGCGCGCAATTGCCATATCGAATGGCATCCAAAGCACGGCAGGTTCTCCTGGTTACTCATAGCAAGCACAAGCAATGTTTCTGCCAATGGACCTCCAGGTTACCCGGAGGTCCATTGGCTGAAACATTGCTTGTGCACAGGCCATATGTACAGAATTTTATAGCCTTACTATGGTCATAATGCGTAGATTAACGCGCAGATTGACGTGCTATTTGTGCGCATTTCATGACAGGACTTCTAGTTTTAACTGTATAGCTGCTTAGCAGTAATTTCTAGTTCAGTGATTTCTAGTTAGATCTTGGATGCCTTAGCAGGCAGCTGAGACTTCGCTAGAAATCACTGCTCAGGTGATTTATCTAAATTGTCAGCAGCCTACATGTAGATAGCAGGATCTCCTGATGATGTCATGTTAATGACACATGTTATGAGATCTCAAAAAAAGTTTGTAATAGACCTTTAAAGGATAAGGTGTGTTTAGAACAAGTCACAAAATTACTGTAGAGATGAATTATGAAGGCAAAAGAATGACAATGTTGAGCTCATTGGCACTGGCATTTACATGTACACTATTGCGCAAGCAACCATTACAAGAATATCCCAGGTCCACGATATCTTCACTCAAGATCTGAGAGAAGTCGCCAACTAATATTGGCGATTGTTTCTCGAGTCAATGTCTGACACATGATATTAAAATCATCGTGATTCACAGTCACAGATTACAGCTGTAATTAATTTCTAGGGCACCTGAGCGAAAAGGATGTACTTATTGTCATATTTTTCACGATCCTCACAATTTTGTGGTCGAAGTACATGTATAACTCAACAATCTCAACTCGACGAAATGACGTTGGCCTTACGATTACCAACACTCATAAAATATTTACGTTTTTAATCAGAATATGTTTAAATTCCGACAAATTGCAACATTCCGACACAAACATACATAAATTTGATTCGGAAAATTATTGATGACTGGTTATCATTCTGACATTCTGTGACATCAACATGCAGTAGTCAACATGCAGTAGTTTATTTGGTCTAATCTATTTCATAATTATTGCCGAGATTACACTCTCTGGAGTTAATCCCTTTCACTCCAAATGTCTTGTCCAATTTAATTATTGCATTCATTGTCCGCGTAATATCGGGTGGGTTTAATACTTTTGTCTTACCTCGGACCTAGGATATTCATGTAACGGTCGCTTGCGCAGTAGTGTATGACGCTGTGGTAGAATGATATGAGACCAACCTGTTCTGTATTTTCCTGGTGTGAATTCCCCTTTGGTACTACATGTATTAGCAAATCTCAGTCAAGTCAGATACCAAACCGATACCACAGTATACTTTCCTTAAAATACCGAAAACGATACCGAACTCAAAATTCCAATACCTCCCATCTCTAGTGCAGTACAGCCTCTGTGGACTTGTCACTTTCCATGGGTGGGCAATATTTCCACGGATGCAGTGATATTAGATTCCAAACACTAATTATAGGAATAATCATGACAAATTTATTTAACGAAGCACCTGTGCTTCATTAATTAAAATTTTGCTGGTGATAATTTTATTACCTGGTAAAAAAATTAGTTAGTACTGAAATGGTTAACCGGATAATCGGTTTGAAACCAGTTAGCTAACTACTAGTAACTGATTACAAAAACCGTTAACCTGTTATCTGAAATATTGATAGTGATCGTCATTCCACGTTTAAAACGTAGTAAATCTGCCTCTTCTCCTTTGTGATAGATTACACATCAAAGCCACATTGTACTGTATATATTGAGAAATAATAGACTTTGGCATTCAAGACTTTGTTAATGATCAGCAGTTTCCATGAGTAATCGCAGAAACTGTTCTGTAGTGTGTATACAAACGAACGTTGTTGAGTACTCGACAACGTTCGTTTGTATACACACTACGGAATACTTTGAGAATACTGCTTTCCAATTTCTATAGTTTTGATCCCATATTCGGTGAAATAATGGCCACCGATAACCAGATATTATCTTGCTATAGCATTTCAGCCCTAAAACAAATGCAGAGGTGGTCATCGATGCCCACGTAGGAGTTACAACCAGTCAACACCGACTGTACTGTACCCTAATTATGCAGTGTTTAAAAATATTTTGCAGAGTTATGTTTTTGCCCATATAATTTGAAGTTTTCCCCATGCTTGCAATATAGTTTTGATCGAAGTCTCATTGTTGAATCAAAAGAATGCAATTGCATGCAATAGGAATTTGCCAGTGAAGAGCAGTCGACAGTGTTGTATTTTCATACTTTCCTACTTTTGCTTCTAGAAATTTTAAGGCCCTGTTGAGACATATGATAGCAGTTGATGGGTTCATTTTACGAAAGAAGTTACTTTCTTTTCAGTTTTGTTAACATCTTGGCTGCCTTAACAGGAAGCCAAGACTTGACTAGAAATCACTGCTCAGGTGATTTATCTATTCTCAGCAGTACCTCCTAATGATGGCATGTTAATGGCACATGTTAATCTGTTGATGCAGATTGCATTGTCCTGGCAAACTATGTTTTAGTATTCATGAACTCCAAGCTTGAGATCTAATAATGTACATGTATATTAATATTTGTGGCATTTTACTGACAATTACTAGTAAACTTCATGTGTAATTTACTCATAACTCTTGACCTGCTGAGTACTTTTAAAATATTTTTCATCACATCTAGTCATGGCTGCTTTACAGCAGCCATGACTGTATTTGATGAAACATTCATGAAAATTTGACTTGATAAATCAATGTTCCAAAGGTTCAGGCTTGTCATTTTGAGGCAGTCGCCCATCTTGAGTTCAAAATTCTGTGGATGGTAAACATCCGTCTAACCCCGATTTCTACGACCCATTAATTCAGTCGAAGGCACCTCAAAATCGACCACCTCAAAGGGGAATTTTTCGCAGATTGAAGGAGGTACATGTAACAAAAGCACAGTTTGTGAAGTTTGAGGTGTGTCGTGAATGCAAACACACAGAGACAGTAAGTAACTTTCCAAATATATATTACGTGATGACATTCATCATAATTACACAAACCATGTACAGTATGTTTACAGTGTCTTATCACTAAATCACCCGCAGAGTGGAGATTCCACCCAAGCAATAATTGCAAATTCGTTGCAGAGTATAACAAGCACAAGCAAAGTTTCAACCAATGGACCTCAGGGTTAAACCCGGAGGTCCATTGGCTGAAAAATTGCTTGTGTTTTTTGTCCATATGTATAAAATTTGAAAGTTATAGATTGGGTGATAACATCACATCATGATTTAGTTACAATCCATTCTCCATGTACTGTACCTTAAAATGATATTAGTTGTCTACCCAGCAGGCTGAAACAAAATGGCCCCTGCAAATCATAAATGACCTCCTGGGGTCATTTTAAGTGAACCCAAAATGGCCCTCCTGTGGTGATTTGAGGTGAACCATAATGGCCTTCCTGCAATTTTCAAAATGACAAACCTGAAGGTTGGTACAATTTGCTGGGGAAATTTTTCTCCGTGTCCTCAAAGTTGACGTTTTTTAGTGTATGAGCCCACTTATATGCTCTGCTACCGCAATACAGTTAAAACTAAAAGTCGTGTTACTGTATTGTGCACTATTTTTAAGTAATAGTGCGCTGAGTAAGTGTGCTGAGTAAGTAATAGTGCGCTGAGTAAGTGTGCTGAGTAAGTACAGTTAAAACTAGAAGTCCTGTCATGAAATGTGCGCTTATCTAGGCTTAATTGCATGTAGGAATTGGGCGCAACAGCAAAATCGAATTGCATCCAAATCACGGCAGGTTCTCTTGGTTAATCATAGAAAACTCAGGCAATGTTTCTGCCAATGGACCTCCGGGTTACCCGGAGGTCCATTGGCTGAAACATTGCTTGTGCACAGGCCGCATGTACACAATTTGATAGCCTTACTATGGTCATAACACGTAGATTAACGTGCAGATCAACGTGCTATATGTGCGCATTTCAGGACAGGAGTTTTAGTTGTAACCGTAATAGTTTGCTGAGTAAGTGCACTTTTGTCCCTGTTTTGCAAACTGCACTGTTAGAGTAACTAAATTTGTCTCCAAAAACAGTGTGCCCAACTCTATTTATTTATTTATATACAGTGGAACCATGTTAATTGAATAGCCACTTTACCAATGAAAATTATTCAATTAACAGGAGTAATCAATTAACATGGAATGTGTCACTTTCCTGTACTCTATAGAGATAAACTTGGCATTTATTCTATTATATCTTGTTTGACAGAGCTCCATGAGCTCTGTCAAACAAGATATAATAGATTAAATGCCTGTACTGGATGCACTGAGGCCAAATAGGTCTATAAACAAAGGAAAACTTGGGCGAGTCAGGTTAATTGTTCGACAGGTTATAAAATTTTTTATTCAATTAACAGGAGTTTACTCTATAGTATAACCTATATTCAATTAACAGGTCAAATATGTACTGGAGGTATGGCAAATGGATTTGTGTTGGGAAATTATATTCAGTTTACAGGGTTATTCAGTAATTTCAGTTAACTTAAAAGATATCCAATTAACTGGGCTCCACTGTATTTATTTATTAAGGTTTAACAACACTTTAGCAGTCAAGGTCATATCGCATTGGTGACAGTTTTACGGATGAAGGGAGCCACCAACCACCAAGCAATGACAAGCTCTGCCAGCTCCCCCACATCATAACTCCGCACTGCAGCACAGTCAGGGTCAGATTGGTTGAAGACGTGCGCACCATCGGCATGCAATATGCCTTAGTACACAGTGTCATCATTGCCCCATGAGGACAGTCAGGGTTAAGTGCCTTGCCCAAGGACACAACACGGGAGTCTGAATCGATTGCTTAGATGGTCACCCATCCAAGGACTAACCAGACTCAACATCGCTTAACTTCGGTGATCTCACGAGAACCGGTTACCGCAACACCACCGCGCACCCTGTGCCCAACTCTGTACAATTCTATATTAGTAAATAGAAAACATTAACATCATTCCTAACCTCTTCTGGGATACATGTACATGTACATGTAATGACGTAAACAGGTATTAAAATTCAACTGCATATACAGTTAAAACTAGAAGTCCTGTCACAAATAGTGTGCTTAACTAGGCTTAATTGCACGTTGGAATTGCGCGCAACTGCCATATCGAATGGCATCCAAAGCACGGCAGGTTCTCTTGGTTACTCATAGCAAAGACATGCAATGTTTCTGCCAGTGGACCTCCGGTTTACCCGGAGGTCCATTGGCTGAAACATTGCTTGTGCACAGGCCATATGTACAGAATTTGATAGCTTTACTTGGGCCATAACGCATACATTAACGCGCATATCAACGTGCTATTTGTGCGCATTTCATGACAGGACTTCTAGTTTTAACTGTACATGTACATATACAGAATCAAAAGAGTGGATTACTACTAAATTGCAGCATATATTCCCCTCCCGAAAAGTATTTATAATTGTTCATAACAGCACAAGAAACACTTGCAAACTGTCATCACATGCACCCGGTGGTCCATGTGATGAAAGTTTTCAAGTGCTTCTTGTGTTTTGTCCTCAGAAATGGTAAATAATTACTAAGTAAAAAATCTTTCCCACAGCGATTTACATGTATTATCCACTCTAGTCTCAAAATTTTCTTTCTGTTTGATTGGTTCAGTTCATGATTTCACTACCGACCTCGGTGATAGCACATCATATTTTGCAGTGCACAACAAAAATGTTTGATTGTGTATTTCACAGTACTTCATTCTTCTGCAGTAAGGAGTGCATTAACTAACAAGTATTTTCTGTGCTAATTGTGACACAGGCTCATTCTTGGAAACTCAGGTGTACATGTACATGTAGGATGTTGATAAAATGATAAAAATACAATGTTATCATTGTGGCCTTGTCAATATTTTTGTTTTGATCACTGACAGATCAAAGACGGTTGGGTAATTTTAACCCTTAACCCTTTGAGACTTTAATTATCCTGACGTTCAAACGTCACTGGGAATTCAGTTTCTTCAACGTTTTTCAAAATGCGACGTCAAATGTCGGAAAGTACAAATAACAAGATATTTTTCACATAAGTGATTATCTGGTTAAAGGCTAGATTATTTTTGGTGGTCTGAATTTGTTATTCAAAACTTGTTTTATTACAAATTATTGGAGAGTGCCCACAGGCACTCTCCAATAATTTGTAATAAAACAAATTTACATAAAAAAATATTATTTGTGTTTGACTGAATATGAAATATAAGCAAGGAAAGTGTTGGCTTTTGCTCTGGTGTCCTCATTTTTTGAAAGCCCTGATATTGGCTTCTAGCACTCAACCAGTTAAGAAGTCTTGATAGCAGGATTATGTTGGTATTTTAAGCTGCGATAACATTTGGCTCAACGGTTATCACTGAGCACTATTTGGGAGAAAATAGGAATTTGAGGTTAAAACCTTAAAAAATCGAAAAATAATAACAAAACAAATGACCACAAAGTATCAACGTGCTGTTTGATTTTGTAAGTAATAACACTTACAAAAGTAGCAAAGGGTTAAATTAAACAAATGATTTCGTACGTAATAACATGTACAAAAGTATTAAAGGGTTAAATTTACCCAAGATGATAGCAAAATTTATTATTTTAAATATTATGCTTTCAAATATTTCAAAAAATTTCAACAAAATCATATCATGTGACTGCTCATTGGAACAAGCTTATCCAGCTTGTTCCAATGAAGGGTCACATGATATGGCTTTGTTGAAATTTTTGGAAATTTTTTTTTTCAACTGCTGAATTTGAATTTGCATTTTAAGCTTGTGGATGTGTCGGTTCTTTTAGGTAAGGGGTTAATGCAAGTTCACAACTCCATGTATTTCATGTCATTACCTCAGTGTCATTTAGGGTTCTTCCTACAGTAATGACTGGTGGTTAGGATTGTCCCTCACTTTTCTTATTCCCTCCACCACTTTGGACAAAAAAATGCTTTTTTAACCACCACTAAATCTCCCAGTTGCTATAATTTAGCTCAAATTAACATTACATAGGAGAACTGTGGTCTACTATTCGGCACTCAGAAATTTCTAGGCAGAATCCTGGTCATTGTTTTTCAGTGGACAGATATACATGTACATGCAAGGCAAACCCCTCTGTGGGCTGTCAGTGTCTGGTAGACTGACAGTTCATTACCCTTCTGAAATCAGTGTCATTGTCAAGTGGGAGCGAGTGCAACCCTTAGAAAATCAGACCAACTAAATGACTAAAGGTTTAGTCATACTGTATGCTATACTGGCTTTGTACATATGCATAAAAGTACCGAAAAATATGTAAACATTGCATCCCAGTTTTTCGGTGCTTTTTACTCCTCATGAGGAAGTCTTCAAACAAAATCCTTGAAAAAGTACTTGACTTTCCTACTCATATCAAGAGGACGATTTATTTGCACACATCATTTAACCTTTCTTTACCCAATACACAGGATATCTAAATTTTTTATTTAATTTTATGTGTTTTTAAAATTTTTCAAAAAATTTTAATGAACCATATCATGTGACCCCTCATTGGAATGTGTTTGATGAGCTCATTCCAATGAGGGGGTCGCATGATATGGTTTTGCTGAAATTTTTGTTAAATTTTTTTTTTCAACTGCTTAATTTGTAAATTACATGGGCAGATGTGGCTGATCTGTTAGGTAAAGGGTTTACCCTCAACTCCTTACATGCTGCTGGTGGATATTCCTGCCCAGGTCAGGATTTCTCTTACCACTGAAATAAGTATGAATTTGTTCAGTAATCAAATTTCCCCATTAAATTAAGTGGATTTTTAGATCAGTGATTGTTGAGTTAAATATGGATAAATTTTTCATCAGATCTTGTCAAGGCTGCTTGACAGCAGGCATGACTAGATTTGATAAAAAATATTTTGAACATACTGAGCAGTTTCAGAGTTAACTTAAGTACCTCAAAAATTAGACAGCACTATTGACATGTACAAATTTTTTTTTTTTCACTTTTGTCTCAAAAACATAGCTTTTGAAGCCTCATTGGCATGAGCTCACAAATTATTACTTGTTATTCAAGAAATTTTTGGAAAGTATTGTCTTCTTTCTTTGAACTCATTCCAGATAGAGACGCATGATATGATTTTGTTGAAATTAATTTAAAAATGTGATTTTTAGCTTAACTGGACAAAGTCAAGATGAGCTATTGCCATTACACATGCGGAAGTCTGTGTGAGTTTGAGAGTCTGTTCACATTTACCTTTAGCACAGGCTACACCTCGTAGTTCTTGTCCGATCGTCACAATAATTTCATATGCAGGTTTGAGGCCATGTCGAGATGAGAACATGATGGCTGCCCAAGCCCAAAACCTGAAAACCTTTAGCTTAATCTGCAGGTCATTTTTATGAAGGGATTTCATGGTAACATGGTAGGATGACTCTGTATAATATCTGGATGAGAACGTCCCATTTTGGTCATGATCTGTCAAATGTGACGGCTGCCCAAGCTCGAAACCCAAAAACTTTGAGCACAGTCTACAGGTCATATTTAATACGGAGTGATTTCATTGTAAATTGTAACTTGGTAGGATGACTCCGTATGATGTCAAGATGAGAACTTCCCCATTTGGTCGCGATCTGTGAGCCATGATGACTGCCCGAACCCAAAACCTGAAGACCTTTAGCATAGTCTACAGGTCGTATTTATGAAGGGATTTCATTGTAGCTTGGTAGGATGACTCCAGATAATGTCTAGATGAGAACGTCCGCTTTTGGTCACGATCATTCAGCCATGGCGGCTGGCCATGTCTCAAAACCAAAAACCTTTAGCACAGACTACAGGTCGTATTTATGAAGGGATTTCATTGTAAATTTGTTGGATGACTCAGTATAATGTCTAGATGAGAACGTCCCCTTTTTGTTGGGATGGGTCAACTGTGATGGCTACACAGGCCCAAAGCCCAAAAACCATTAGCACAGTCTACTGGCCATATTTATGAACAAATTTCATTGTAACTTGATAGGATGACTCGTTTTGGAATAATTTCACTTTAACTTGGTAACTTTGATTGATATACATTAACTGTGAGAGCCACATTAACCCACCCTTCACTTCTTTAGTACAGTCTACATCTCAAATTATTTTTATTGAAAACGTAGCATACAGGGAACAGAAATTAACATATTCTCAATTATCACAATTCTTGTCGTTTTTCATATTCCTTTCATAAACATTGAACAGTATCCTTTTCATCAAACACAACCAGGGACCGATCAGGACTATTTAAAATACGCTCTAGCCTCGGAGCCTATTTTTTCAATTCATGCGCCAGATTTCAATTTACGGAGTCACACTGCTGTTTGTAACACACACAGCAAGTATGTAATAGCTCTCATCATTTTCATTTAGAACACTATAGCAAACATTAATCTTCACTGTGGTTTCTGATCAAGTCTTGGCTGCCTATTTAGGCAGCCAAGACTTGATCAGAAACCACAGTGAAGATTAATGCTTGGTAATTAAGACTTGAAGTATTAACTTGAGCACTCTACAACAATGATAAATGATAATCATATATATAATACATGTAAGAATGTCTCTCTCGATTATCCATCGAAAGAATATCAAAATATGATCTGAGAAGTTACGCGCCCACTGAGAAGCCTATTTCTGAGATATTAAGAGCCAGGTCCTGATGTTTCAGAACCAAATACGCACTGGCGCATGCCCAGGTCGGTCCCTGACAACACAATCAAGTTAAGCTGCAGTGTCATTGACACTTTCATTTTTTTTATCTGTTTAATTTGTAAATTACATGAACAGTACAGTCGCCATGGACTGCTCATAATCCACGCTTAATCAGTTACATGTATGTCCACGAACAAATTTACCAGGTAATAACAATCATCATCAGCAAAATTTGAATTAAATTTTTGATGATTATTCCTATAATTAGTGTTTGGAATGTAATATTATTGCATTCGTGGAAATATTGCTCACCAGTGGAAAGTGACCAATCCATAATACAGTTAAAACTAGAAGTCCTGTCATGAACTGTGCGATTATATAGGCTTAATTGCACGTAGGAATTGCGCGTAATTTCTTTATCAAATGGCATCCAAAGCACGGCAGGCTCTCCTGGTTACTCATAGCAAACACAGGCAATGTTTCTGCCAATGGACCTCTGGGTTACCCGGAGGTCCATTGGCTGAAACATTGTTTGTGCACAGGCCATATATAAAGAATTTGAGAGCCATACTATGGTCATAACGTGGAGATTAACGCACATATCGACGTGCTATTTGTGCGCATTTCATGACTGGACTTCTAGTTTTAACTGTAGCTGTGTGGGGGCGCGGTGGCTCAGTCGGTAGAGGTGCAGGCTGGAAGCCGAGAGGTCCTCGGTTCGAATCCCACCTGCGGCAACCGCGTTGTGTCCTTGAGCAAGACACTTCACCCCGATTGCCTACATGGGGCACGATGACGCTGTGTACTGAGGCATACTGCACGTCGATGGTGCCCATGTCTTCAACCAATTTAACCCTGCCTGTGCTGCGGTGCAGAGTTCAGAGTTACGATGTTGGAGAGCTGACAGCTGCTCATCGTTGCTCGGTGGTTTTCTCCGGGTACTCTGGCTTCCTCCACCCGTAAAACTGTCACGGTCACTATTAGCCATTGTGCATAAGTATGTAACCTTAAACACCAATAAATAAATAAATAACTGTAGCTGTACTGTATGTGGGTGACAGCCAATTCATTATGTAAAGGTTAAATGCTCTCAAACTTCAACAGGCTGTTTATCAGGCAAATCAGAATCTGGTGTAGTGTTCAACCGATGATTGGAACTGGCCACCACAATTGGCCGATTGTGCTTAATCGGATGAACAACGGCAACAGCTCCTGGAACATCAGTTCAGCTGATTGTTGCCAAGCATTTGTGATGATTCATGAACTGCATTTTATTATCTTCTGCAATTGTTCAATGGTCAATGTAAAATGATGTCATTGATAGCATTCAATAAAGTTGAAAAACTACCACAATGTGTATTCTTAATCTCTCTAGATGCCACTTTACGGGATATACAAGTTAAACGACATGTAAAGCGTACAATTGAGCGTACTTACGGCAATTGCCAGTTCATACCGGAAAAGTGAAGGTTGCACTCCATTGACTCGGGTCGCTATTACCAGTTGTCTGCACTTGAGCAGTAAATGTGGCTCTGAGTGAGAGCCACGTTTACCGCCCAAGTGTTGCGACTGATAATTTTACTGCAACCGCAGTCAACGAAGTTTAACACTGTTAAAAATGTTCAGTTTAATGTAGTTCTTTCGAGCCTCGACTTGTCAAGTAGTGCATGGTATTACAATCAGAATCCACATGAGGGGAGCGCGGTGGCTCAGTAGGTAGAGGTGCAGGCTGCAAGCCGAGAGGTCCTCGGTTCGAATCCCACCTGCGGCAACCGCGTTGTGTCCTTGGGCAAGACACTTCATCTCCATTGCCCGCGTGGGGGCACGATGACACCGTGTACTAAGGCGTACTGCACGTCGATGGTACACATGTCTTCAACCAATCTAACCCTGCCTGTTCTGCAGTGCGGAGTTACGATGTTGGGGAGCTGGCAGCTGCTCGTCGTTGCTCGGTGGTTCTCTCCGGGTACTCCGGCTTCCTCCACCCGTAAAACTGTCACGGTCATGATTAGCCATTGTGCATAAATATGAACAGTACAGTCGCCATGGTGCCCATGTCTTCAACCAATTTAACCCTGCCTGTGCTGCGGTGCAGAGTTCAGAGTTACGATGTTGGAGAGCTGACAGCTGCTCATCGTTGCTCGGTGGTATTTGTGCGCATTTCATGACCTTTAACATCAATAAATAAATAAATAAATAAATAATCCACATCAGAATCAGCCAATTGTGAACTCAAATAACCGGTAATCGGTCAGCGACCATTTTTGGTAATCGGCTGAACATTAATCTGGTGAGCAATATATGGCTTTTGCTGAAAATAATAAGAGATGAGTGATGGTGAGCTGGGGGCAGTCAGGGCCATATTCAGGGACAATTTGGAGACACTTGTCCATATATGCTGCAGGTGTAAGCGGTAGAGACGGAAACTGAAAGTAGGATTACTGTACTTAACGCAATATTTGTAAAAGGCACAAAAGTTAAAATTACCGTAATACCTCCACATGCTTTCCACATACCTGTTCTGTGCGTTGTTTTTTTTATCAATTGCCTCAGGAGTATTTTTAATCAGCTAAAGTAGCCTAGTGTTTGGAATGTAATATTATTATTATTATTAACTTTACCCAATACACAGGATATCAAAATTTATTATTTTAATTATGTGTGTTTAAAATTTTTCAAAACATTTTAATGAACCATATCATGTGACCCCTCATTGGAATGAGTTTTGATGAAAAATTTGCTGATTGAAATTTTGATGTTTTAACATAGAAGTGTTCAAAGGGTTAAACACCTATAAATAAATAATTGTTCTTTGAGAACCTTCCAATACATTTTGCCCAATCTGGTGCTTGATATAATTGTGCTAAAAATAGTTAAAAAATGTTGGGCCTAACAAAGATAAAAATCTGTTTCTCAGGCCCTCCAGCATGGTCCTTTTGGCTGCTGCATGCTCTCATTTTATAACCAGTGCAAACTTAGAAAAATAAAAATTAAATGGTTTATGTCAGATGTTTTTCACAAGTTAATAAAATAGATAAATTTCTTCCTTTAGTTCAACAAGGCTTAATTTGCAATGCTTTAGCATTGCAAAGCCTTCTTGCACTTAACCCTTTGAACCTGAGCGGCCACTTTTCCATTCCAGAAACAAGATGTGCCATTATACGTCAATTTAGTAGGATGGCTGCTGAGTTAAAGTGTTGCTTCCATTGAACTGACATGGAATATACCATCAGGGGTCAAAGGGTTTATGGATGAAATACACCACCACCCATGCAGTTCTGTAGATTATGGGGGCCTAAATCATAAAACAAACCAAGAATAATTGGCCCGCCAACATGCAATTTTACAAAAAAGGACCTGAGAAACCGAAGATATACTCTGTGGGGCCTCAGATTTTGTGTTGTACCAAACCGTTTTCACACCTGTTTTTTGTACCCCCACTCTCAAAAAGGATGAGGGGGGTACATGTATACTGGATTACATGCATCCGTCTGTCCATCCATCTCTCTGTCCATCCATCCATCCATCCATCCCATCCATCCATCGGTCCACAGCGATATCACAGTAGAGCTGTAGGTTAACCGAAACCGAACCGAGGTTTTTAGTTTTTGTAAAAAACCGAAACCGTCGACATCCCGTAATCTAAGGTTTTTCATTTTTTTTATTAAATACTCTCTTGCTGCAGAAATTTACAGAACGTAGCCATCCCAGAGTATTGAGAGTACCCAGACACTGCCAATGGCAGTGTCTGGGTACTCTCACTACTCTGGGAAGGCTACATTCTGTGAATTTCCCACATTTCAGTTTAGTTGTGTTTGCAGCTTTCCTCAAGTTGCGTGTATGTGTCAGACCTCGAAAAATGGCCAAGCACAATAAAAGTCCTGTATATTTAGGTAATTATTATATTGGCCTTCCTGATTCTTCATGTATTATATAGCTTATATCGGGCATTCATTGAGTTTCACTCAATTTCACTACCATTTAGTTATGACTCCGGACATAAGAATGAGTTTTATTGAATTTTACATGGCCTCATGAACAAACCGAAAACCGAACCGAACAGAGGTTTTACTCCACCTGAAAAACCAAAACCGAAACCGAACAAGAAATTTAAAAACCTACAGCTCTATATCACAGCAGTGAGTGGATGGATTTCAATGAAATTTGGTATGACGGATGCTTGTGATAAGCCGCTCCTACACATGTTATAAAAAGTATGCCGGAGTTTGGTCCTTACTTTGTCAATGTTTCATGATTTTGGGGGTCCTTTCTTTGTTTTTAATTCATTTATGCCCCATTGGTCCAGCACTGCAGTGTGGGTATGATTGCTTTTATCAATAGCTCTTGTTTGATACAGTACCTACAAATTGTTGTCATTGATATCATTTTGTAATTCAGGGAGCTGTGAGTAAAAGGGGGCACAAGGTTGCAACTTGGAAAGACAGATGGTTTGTTCTGACTAGGAAAGAACTCAAGTATTACACTGATCAAGATGAGCGAGAGCTGAAGGGAACAATCAACATTAACAAGACATATAAAATTGATGTAAGTCACAATTATTCATAGAAATCATTATGTGTGGAATTAATAAGTTAAGTGGAAATGTTTTTTTTTGCAGTTACCACTTGAAATTGCATAAAGGACAGCTCATATGTTTTTAAAGGCAATCTCAGCAAGGTGTTTTTCATTTTCAGATAGTCTTTTTGAGAACCCCCAAAAGTTTAGCAATGCTTGTATACTGTGAAAACAGACATTCAGATTGGCTGAATTAGGGTATTATGTGCATCAAAATTAACCACTGCTGGTGGCTGAACTTTCCCATTACAGGCCCAGAACCGGAAGTCTCTCCCTAACCACTTCAAGGACATGAGTACCAGTGAATGTTTTAAGTGTGGTATTAACACAATTGGCTGAATTAGGGTACTATGTGCATCAAAATTAACCACTGCTGGTGGCTGAACTTTCCCATTACAGGCCCAGAACCGGAAGTCTCTCCCTAACCACTTCAAGGACATGAGTACCAGTGAATGTTTTAAGTGTGGTATTAACACATTCTTTTGCTCTGTTCGGAATTTTAATGTTGCAGGCCTGGCATTCTTAAAAATGCAGAAGGGCTAAAAATCGCTCCCCTCGCATGGCCCAGGGGAGCGATTAGATCTCCTCAAGCTAACAAAAGCTAAAAATGGCAAAATGAAGTTTTGGCTCACCAACGATAGTTGTGTGAGCCTATGGCATAGCCCTCATGTCGTCGTCCAGATTCATTCATTTTGAACTATTGTGTGCAGGTTTTGATTTTTTTTTTTTTTTTTTTTATGTCTGCATGCTTTTGCATGTTTATTAATTTGCGAAAAAATACAAACCATCACGGTTATTGTGACCCATCATGCTTATTATTTTCCCCAAGTGAGGTCAATAAAAAAATAACTGTTTTTAGGGTAGGTGCTTGGCTCCTTAGAAATCCCATGGCCCTTCCTCTGGATACCACCCACTAACTTTATTTATTTATTTATTTATTTATTGGTGTTTAAGGTCACATACTTCTGTGCAATGACTAATCGTGACCACAACATGGAGGTGAAGTCAAGATCAGTCAACCGTTTATGCCCCATGTTGCCTATTTTAGAGAACTTGCACCCCAAGCATTAGTGACTGCGTCCTATTTTACCAGTATAATGGTGCGTTTACCACAGTAAACAAGCACTGCCTAACACCTAACTTCCCAGGGTTCCCGTGCGGGCACTAACTCGATTTTCAGTGTTTGTCACGTATATTGACAAATGATTTTGAAATATTAAATTAAATTCTCTTCTCAGTATTTCTTTCTTTAGAAATTTTACTTCTCTCTGCTGAAATCCTGTATGACTATGCTTGTGAAGAGTGTAGAGTAGAAATGGGGGGGGGGGGGGGGGGGGGGGGGCAGGACCAAGGGCACTGTACTTGTACTGATAGCAGGTGGGGGGGGGGGGGATCCCTGGAAATCCCATGGCTCCTCTACTGGATCCCACAAACTTGACTTTCAGAGTTTGAAAGGTCTGTTGAATTTTGAAATATTAAATTAAATTCTCTTCTCAGCATTTTTTTCTTCCGAAATTTCACTTCTCCCAAAAGAGCTCTTGCTTTTCCCTCTTTTTCTGAGAGGGAGAAGTTACATCTACCTAAAATTCTCTCATAGGCGGGTCTCTGGTAGAAATGAATATATTTGATGTAATTGTGGAGCAAGTGGCAAGTTCTGAAACTGTCTTTGATAAGGTGATTAACATTTTACAGTGCTTCACCCTTGGTGTTGACAAAGAAAGTGCGACCATTGAGACTGGGTTTTTTTCATCAAATTTTCCAATGAAAAGACAGCAAAGGTTATTTTATATTGATTTCTACTGTAGTTAGCAATTAAGTGTATAATATACATTTTTATCAATGGTCTTGACATGGTTGTCGAACCGACTGGAAATTGTGTTTGGCAATTCCTTGGCAATTCAGTAGCAGTATAGGGGAGCAACATATTTTGGTACTCATGTGAAATAGTCGAGTTTGTGAGCCAGCACATTTATTGTGCACCAGCACTATTATTCTTTTCAGTGTAAATTGTTACCCAGCACTCTTATTCGGCCAGCACTTTTATTCGGCACCAGAGAGTATTTTGCATTTAGTGTCATTTTCTATATGGATCTGCGAATCACACAATTTTTTTTCGAATCAGATCGTGTCTTTGATATCGAATCGAATCTTAATAGACAAGTTATTTCTTACTGCACGAAACAGAAGTTATGGTACACTGTGATAAACCTTACAAGACTGACTGACACCTTAAGCACCAGTAAATAAATATTCTCTGTAGCACCGTTGCTGAAACAGCTATGCCCATTATCCATACTTTATTCATGTTCTTAGAAACGTGAATGGTAACAAGTTAAGCCTTTAAAAACTAAAACTATGGAAAATGTTCTGGACAAAATTCACTACTTACCTAACAATTAACCTTTGTCTATTACTCAATTAAATATGAATTGAGTCTACCTAAATGAAATGTCTAATGTTAATTTTATCCAGTTTTTGTTGGAAATGTAACAAATTGAAGTTAGTACAAGAGATTCGAAAAAAATTGATTCTTGAGACCAGTTTGGGATCGATCTCGAAGCAGACGTATGGTATTGATATCAAATCGAATCCAGGCCTCGAAATAAGAGGCGAACGCTCGTACCGTTTGCCTATCGGTTACGCAGATTTGTTTTCAGGCGAACGCTCGATCGGTTAACCAAAAATCACGCCGATGGCCGACGAAGTTGTTACGAGATGAGAAAAGTTTTCAACATTTTTCCTCCCACTGATTTAAAAGAAGCACTGCAGTGAAAAAAACGAGAACAAAATGCTCATATGGTTATCATACAGCATGTTTCAATCATTACTTTACTTGTGGGGGTATAAATCTATGGTATTAACTCGTGGCGCCCTCTGGCTCTTGAAACAATTAATTTGTTTCCATTCTGAGAAAGACGATTGTCTGTTACAGCTAAAGGGAGCTAACTGCTTTGTTAATGCATTTTCAACACGTGAGGTATTAACTCTCGCACTGCACGAAACTGAAAATAAGTCTTTGATACAATAAAAAGGGGACATATTGAAAATCAAATGAGCTGCTGTTAATTATTTGCATTCCGCCCCTTTTTGCCCTACCAATCCATGAGAAAAATTTTCAAACACATTATGGAAACGTATTTTATTCACTAATGCTGACTTCTTATTTACGTGCTTATTCCATTTGAATAAACAGCCAACATGGTTGTAAACATAGGTTTTTCCAAATGATTTCGAACATTGTGGCTCAAATGAAGTTTTAGTTTGGAACTTTGGATTACAATTCTTTATTTTTTATTAGACGCAAAAATCATGTAAAGCAAAGAACAACAAATGTTAATACGTGCATACGTGAATGTGCGTGTGTATGTGGGTGGGGGTGGGGACGTGTGTATGTACCTGTTTTTGTACTGCGCCTACCTTGGGTTCCTTGTGTCTAAACGCCAAACTAATTTGGGAGGAACTGTAGTTGGATATGTCAGAAGCTTTGTCAGTATTAATACTTTTAATGCAATGTTTAACCAATAGGTTTATGAAAAAAATCTAGGTAACCGATCAACAGGTTAACCATTGTCAAATGAGGCAACCTGCTGGAAGGTTTATCAAAATCTTGTTATTTCGAGGCCTGGAATCTCAAATATTCGCAGGATCCTATTTTTCTATTTGTGTCAGGTGAACGGTCAGAGTTTGTTGTAAAAATCATATAAGGTCTACAGCCTATAATAAGGTGGAAAGCTGGTGAGGTAACTAAGCCAATAATGTATTCTCAATGTGATAGCATTAAACCTCTACACAATGCATGACCAAAACCTGACCACACTATTCACAAAAATCACCATTCAGTTTTTATTTTGTCTCAAAAACATAGTTTATGATACCTCATTGGAATGAGCTTTCATGTTAGGTAAATGGTTAACCCTTTACCTAACGTAACGGCCAAAATCGGCCAGCGCTATTCTCAAAAATCGCCAATTAATTTTCATTATTTTTTTCATTTTTGTCTCAAAAACATAGGTTATGACCCCTCATTGGAACGAGCTCGTCGAGCTCGTTCCAATGAGGGGTCATAACCTATGTTTTTGAGACAAAAAATGAAAAAAATGAGTTATTCGAGAATTATTTTTGCAAGTGTCGTCTGCTTTTCATGTTAGGTAAAGGGTTAATACCTAACCCTCTGAGTATTTTAAAAATAAACTTCATCAAATTTAGTCATGTGAAGCAGCCATTGGTCAAAAAGTCAATTTAATTTACAAGAGGGAAACTTTGGTTAACTCCTTACCAGCTGCTGACTGATATTTCTGCCCAGGACAGTATTTCTCTTGTCATTGACGTATGTATAATTTGGGCATATTTAATCCAATCTCCATCCTGTCAATTGAATGAATTTTTTCACCAATGATTTCTTGAGTTAAATTTAGATGATTTTTTTATTAAATCTAGTCATGGCTGCTTCACTGCAGCCATGATTAGGTTTGCTGAACTACATCTTTAAAATACTCAGCGAATTAACAGCTAAATGTGCCCAGGTTATACTTATTTTAATGGTAAGAGATTTCCTCTTCTGTGCAGGAATATCCACCAGCATATACAAAGAGTTAACCGTTTACCCAAAGTAACGGCCAAAACTGGTCATCACTATTCACAAAAATTGCCAATTAATTTTTATTATGTTTTCAATTTTTTGTCTCAAAAACATAGGTTATGACCCCTCTTTGGAACGAGCTCATCGAGCTCGTTCCAATGAGGGGTCATAACCAATGTTTTTGAGTCAAAAAGTGAAAAACATTAGTTATTCAAGAATTTTGTTTTCAAGTGTTGTCTGCTTTTCATGTTAGGTAAAGGGTTAAGGAACTAAAACTTGGAAAGACCCTTCAACAAAGGATGTAAAGGAGTGCTTATCTGGTTTGTAGCATGATTGCACATATAATTTCTTGAACTAATTTAAGGTGATACTTTTGTTTAAATTGCTTTATCTGACGAGGAAGAAACAGCTTATAAAATGCAAGAATGTTTTGTAGCAGAGCTAAAATAAGTGTGTGTCAGAGGGTGGAAGGTGGGGGGGGGGGGGGGAGGAGAAGACACTACTCCAGCCAAATCACTCACCTTCACAACTTCAACAAAAATCTTTTTGTTCTTGTCTTAACCCTTTACCCAACGTAACGGCCAAAACCGGCCAGCACTATTCTAAAAACTGCCAATTCATTTCCATTTTGTTTTGATTTGTTGTCTCAAAAACATAGGTTATGACCCCTCATTGGAACGAGCTCATCGAGCTTGTTCCAATGAGGGGTCATAACCTATGTTTTTGAGACAAAAAATGAAAAAAATTAGTTATTCAATAATTTTTTTTGCAAGTGTCGTCTGCCTTTCAGGTTAGGTAAAGGGTTAAATCAAGCTTACATTGGTCCTTTATGAATTTATGTTTTTCAACAATACTTCAAAACCTAATTCAGGAAAGACCACATCATTTTGAGATTGAAATCAACCTTTTGAGTTTTTTTTTATATGTAACTTAACATAAAATAACATAAGGCCTAAAAAAATAAAAAATCTGTTTCTCAGGCCCTCCCGCATGGTCCTTTTGGCTGCCGCATGCTCTCTTTTTATAACGAATTTAAACTTTAAAAAAATTAAAATTAAATGGTTTATGTCTGATATTTTACCCAAGTTAAAACAATTGATGAATTTGTCCCTTGAGTGCAAGAAGGCTTTGCAATGCTTTAGCATTGCAAAGCCTTCTTGCACTCAAGGGATGAAATACACCACCACCCATGCTATTCTGTAGATTATGAGGCCTAAAACTTGAACCAAGAACATAAACTTTTGATGGTTAAGAAGTAATTACTGAAATACAAAATAAAATAAAAAAACGCTCGCCCGCATGGAATTTCACAAATAATGGCCTGAGAAACAGCACATCTACTTTGTGTGGCCTAAAATGCCTGTAAAACACCAGTGGATCATGGTTTCCACTCACACAATTGCAAATTCACATCCTGTATTAAAAATGTATAAATCACAAGTGAATACTTCAGCTAATGGACTTCTGGATTTAACCAGCAAGTCCTGTGTTCACATTGAAACACCTACTACATGTATTCCCACAGTACCATGGATCCCATTCAGTAGAGTTGGGCGGTTGTGATATTTTGGATTCGGTTTTGATTTTGGTTTGGCTTGCTTTCAGTTTTTCTATGTGTTGAGAACATGTAGTTATTACAGTACAACCATTGTGGACTGGTCACTTTCCACGGGTGGACAATATTTCCATGGATGCAAGCATATTAGATTACAAACTCTTATTATAGGAATAATCATCAAAAATTTAATTAATGAAGCACTGGGTTGTACCCAGTGCTTCATTAATTAAAATTTTGCTGATGATGCCTTTTATTACATGGTAAATGCATGCGTGGATATCACTGCTAATGCTTGGATTAGAGCTGTAGGTTTTTCAAAATCCAGTTCGGTTTCGGTTTCAGTTTTTTCTTTGAGGAAAACCTCGGTTTCGGTTCGGTTTCGGTTTTTCCCCCAGTACTCTGTTTTCCGTTTAAATTGTGCACATTTCGGATCCTAATGATACTGGAATTGGTGCAAAGGACAGTTTGACTTCAGATATTCAAGCGACGGCCCCTGATTGACAATGTGGGAAAATAATGGACAATTGGACATACTTTTACTGTTGTTTGGTAAATTGATTTGGGTATTTACTATTTGTATATTTCATGTTAAATACATGTACTATAATACTACTTAACTTCTACCTTCATATCTTACACTTTCAGTAAATGTCAGTCTTCAGTCTTGCGTGATTGTGTCTGTAACTAGTGTAAGTTGGACTGGTCAATTAAGTAGCTGAGTCCGTCACAGATGTCACCGAGTTGTTGACATTCAACTTGGATGGTTTGGCAGGGGGTTTTATTCCCATTGATGTTGATTCTGACGTCACGGAATACCGGCAAATAAGCATGTTATTCGACCCGATTTTGTCCGTTCCATTAACATGCTTACCATTAACATGATTCAGAAAAAAAGAAATATCCACCCCCCCCCCCCCCCAACCCCAGATGTGCAAGGCAAAATACTACATTTTATAAAAGCAAATACAAAATTAATTTTAAAAAAATGACTGGTATTAACTCCACCGTTCCTCCGCTATTTCCTATTTTTGTTTTTGGAAACGTGCCCTCCCCAGTCCCCACATACACTGCTGATGTTTATCGAAAAATAATCTCGGAAACCGGTATGCTTTGACAGTGTATGGGTCCATGTGTTAATTTTTGTGAAACCCTGAAGCAGCACGTGTTGACCTCATTGTCGTTTGTTCTATTTTTAATGTTGGAAAATTTTGTTGGTGTTCAGTGCACTGAATATGTTTATTCGAAGCAATAATTACACTGTTCTGTTGCTGCTGCATGGTTTATACTACATTATATGGATTTATTTTTGGACCCTTTCATTATTGTCGTCATTTAAGGTCAGTTCAACATAACATTTGTGGGTTTTTCTCTTTCCAAATCTTGAAGGAGTCTAATGAAAACACATGTTTTGAAAACAAAAATTTGATTGGTCAGTTTGTCAGACATGTCAGTTTGAGAAGGAAAACAATACTTACCTGTCAATAAATAAAGAACAAGTTTGCAAATAATGTTTTAATAATTCTATTTCCTTTGTACAATATATTGTGCATACAAGACATGTTTTTAACAAAAAACAAAGAAAGGTGAAATATTCAACTGAAAAGAAAATCATTGTCATTTTGGATTTACCGGTATGTTTCACTGGGATTTTCCCACCACACCAGTCTGGGACGACCTCTGAGAGGCTTAACAAAGATTATTTTTTGATCAAAAAATGGTGACTGAAAACAAAATGTGTCCGAAAATTTAGACAAAATACGGTATTATATTTCAATTTCTCCTGTCACTGAGTTAAGTTGAGTAAATTGGTAAGTTCAACTTTTGAATAGAACAAAAACAGACATGGAAGAAAGATGTCAACGACAGAACACATTAGTTTTGTTTTCTCTGCCATGTTGGTGGTCTGCGATCAACACTGAACTGTCAAATTTAACACTGTCATAGACTATGTAACAATGACAGGGGCATTTTATACAAAAAACCGTATAGTATACATTTTTTAGTATACATTTTTTTCGGTTCGGTTTTCGTTTTTTTGTAAAAACCGAAAACCGAACCGAAATTTCGGTAAACCTACAGCACTAGCTTGGATTATGACCAGTCCACAGCTACTGTATTCTAACACTTCAGGCTCTTTAACTTAGAAAAAACCTGCAAAAGTTTATACAACCCCCCACAAAAAACTCTGTAAGTATCTCCATTGGGTTCAGCCTAACTTCCATTTGATCGTACTTAAGGGTACTAGGTAGAGGCACGACTGGACTGGACCACCCAAGACTGGCTGGCCCACCGTCAGGGTGGTCCAGTCCAGTACAGTCCAGGTCATTCTGGTCTGGTACCCAGGACTGGACCAGTCCAAAGTGGTGCGGTCCACTCATATGTTAATGAATTGCCCGTTTTCTCAAAGTTGTTAACCTTTTTATTAAAAAATAATATTGGCTGCTTTGCAAAGAGTGCATATACAATGTTTGATGATTATGTGTAGCATTGTCTGTCTTTGGTGGCAGTGGTGGCAAGGGCACACTGCAACAGCCCATGCAGTAACGTGGATATACCTTTTTTATATCATTTCACTCCCGTTTTAGGCAATGCTCCTTATTGAACAGAGAAAAAACATTGATTGAAATTCGCGTATTTCACATGTTGAATAAAAGATGGAACTATGTGAGGGGACCATATCTTATGATTGGAAGAACACCAAATCATGATCTTTTGTGAAAAAAGATGCCAAATAAATACACAACACAGCATTAACTTAAACCTAGAGGTTTTCACACAACTTGTTGTGAAGTCATTAATACATCGTTGCTAATTATATGTTGGGATATATACGCGATAAATTAGCAATAGTTGGCTCGACGTAAAAAAGTGGACTGGACCGGAAAATACCGGCCCGGGAGTGTAACCAGTCTAGACTGGACTGCACTCCAGGGGTGGACCGCTGGCCATACTGGTCCATGATGGTCCAATGCGCTTCACTAGTACTAGGGGATCAATTACCAAGCCTACTGAGTAAGAAAAAAACATAAATAAGGCCTACAAAAATTAAGTATCTGATTCTCAGGCCTTCCAGCATGGTCCTTTTGGCTACCACTTTTTATAACCAATGCACACTTCAAAAAATAAAAATTAAATTGTTTTTGTATGATATTTTACCAAAGTTAATAAAATTGATAAATTTGTCCTTTGAGTGCGACAAGGCTTTGCAATACTTTAGCATTGCAAAGCCTTATTGCACACAAGGAACGAAATACACCACCACCCTGTAGATTATGAGGCCTAAGACATAAAACAACCAAGAACATGAACTTTTGATGGCAAAAAAATAACAAAAAATAAAATAAAAAACCGCCCACCTGCATGCAATTTTACCAAAAATGTCCTGAGAAACAGAAAATCTACTTTATGAGCCTTAGGGTAACAAATGAATAGAGTTCATCTAATCTATGTCATGTTCTCATTGTCATATTTTCTTCCTTATTGACTCGTCTGGTGGACGAGTCAATAAGGGAGAAAATGTGACCATGAGAACATGACATATTTGGCCCTTTGCCTATAGACTATATGACAAGACTCTATCTGGACCACTAGTACAGTTCCCTTCCAGTTACATAGTTTGAATAATTTATGCGCAAACACGGTAAAGCTATTCAACCGGTTTTGCTGGATTTTGTGGTTCTGTTTTTCAGTTTGCCACAAAAAATGGAACCAACCATTTTCTACCTTTCATTTGCCTAACAGACTAACCCTGTTAATTGCCTAAAACTCTCAAACACCAAACCATATACCATACATGTAGACTATACCTGTTAATTGCCTAAAACTCTCAAACACCATACCATATACCATACATGTACCCTCAGAACAAATTTGATCTGTTAATTTCATATAATTGATAGAGTAAATTCCTGTTAATTGAATAAAATATATTGTGATTTGCACAAAATTACATTGACAACCTCAATTTTCCTGGCGTCATTGGCTTCTTAGGTCTGAGCATTTCTGTTGTTTAATCTATTGGTATTATATCTCTATTGGACAGAGCTCAAGTTACCAATAAGATAGGACAGAATAAGTACCCAATTTACATGTATCTGAAGAATGTGAGGGAGCACGGTGGCTCAGTGGTTATGGCATTGGACTTCAAACCGAAAGGTCAGTGGTTTGATCCCAGCGAGGGGTAACTGCGTTGTGTCTATGGACAAGGCACTTAATCCCAATTGCCCATGTGGGAACACTGACACTAAGGCGTACTGCACATCAATGGTGCACTTGTCTTCAACCGATGCTAACCCAGCTTGTGCGGAGTTAGTATATTGTGGATTCTGACAGTTGCTTTCCATAGTCCAGTGGTTCTTTCTGGGCACTTTGGCTTCCTCCACCTATAAAACTGTCTGACCTGAGGTGATTCTTGCTGTCAAAAGTGTAATTAATCCTCAATAAATAAGAAAAATGTGTAAGAGTGACAGAATTTGATTAACTAAATACCCCTGTTAATTGTGAATATTTTGTTGTCCAATAAGAGAGCACAGAATAATTACCAATATATCGGAAGAATGTGAGGGTGTGTGGTGGCTCAGTGGTTACCAGTCAATAAGGAAGTACATGTGACAATGAGAACACATGTAGATTAGATGAACTTTATTCATTTGTTCCCTCTTCTTACCCTAATTAATGGGGTTTTTTTCTGTCTTTTTAGGCTTGGTAAATATTTCATTGGCAGACTGGATATTTATTTAATAATATTCAACTGCATATTTGCTTTGATAACTTTTATGCACACTGTATTTCTGGAGAAAAACTAATAAAAATGTAACTATTTACCTAGTCTTCTATGAGCTTTGTCGAAGAAGATATATGATTCATAAAATTGCAGAGTGCATCATGGGTAAACTTTACTGTAAAAAAATCATGATTTTTTACATCAGTGTGGGTTGGGAGGGAGGGGAAGTGGGATTACACTCTTGCTTATGCAACTTCTTATGTTCCTGTTTTTTAAAATAACAGTTTCTGCTTCTGTGGAGGCTCCACCTTAAATGAGTGTTTTCATGGTGCATTGGAGCCCACTTAATTGTATATCTTTTAATCCTCTGCACTCTGATGTCAAATTGGCAAAGTTTTCAGCAACAAACATTTCCCATAATGCAGTTTGATATTTAACCCAATATAACTTATTTGACAGGGCTCAGTGAGCTCTGTCAAACAAGATACAATTGGTTCAATTCATAGTTAAACAAGAGAAAAACAGAGTGATTGAAGAAAATTCTGTTGTAAAACCTGAGTGCCAGGGGTTAATAGAATAACCCTGTTAATTGTTTTCAACTTACAAACACCAACCATTTACCGTACCATCAGTACAAATTTGACCTGTTATTTACAGACAGCTTATAGAGTGAACTCCTGTTAATTGAATAAAAACTCTTTTGATCTGTCAAAGAATTACTCCACCATACAATGAATTCACCACATTTATAGACATTTTTGGTCTCATTTCATCCAATATAGCCATCTAATCTATTATATCTTGTTTGACAGAGCTCAATAAGCTCTGTCAAACAAGATATAATAGAATCAATTCTCAGTTTTGAACAAGAAGATAGGAAAATTACCAAATTTCTGTAAATTGAATATTTTTTCTTGGAAAGTGGCTATTCAATTAACAGAGTTCACTGTAATTAGGTACACTACAGGACATTTAATTAGCCCTAGGCAGTAGGCATTGCTGAGGTATTTGCCGACCTAAAATCCATTTTCGTAGGCAATAAATTTGCCAAGGTATTTTCATGAATTTTGCGGTTTTTAAGCGCAAGAATAAATTTTTTCCTGTAGGGAACACTAAACTCGAATGGTTGTTACATTAAAAATTGGTATTAAGGATGATTTCAATGTTTATATATCAATGTTTATTCTAAACAAAATTTGTCACTGAATATCATTGAAGTGTGTGAAACGACAGTGGCACAAAATGTACTGGAGTCATTTAAAGTGACGTGGTCCACTTTCTCGAGTTATGTTTCCATCGTAACACAGTTGACTTGTGCAGAAGAGTATAAATATTTGTTTTCATGCGTTTTCATGATCAAAATTTGAGAATGGTGAAACGTAAAGCAGTCGATGGTTGTGGGTTTTTGGGGGGAGGAGTAATTGAATACAAACTGGAAGATGATGGAGAAACTGTATCGAAACTGTACTGTTCTATTTGCAGTGATTATTGTGCCAAGAGTGAAAATGTTTCTAGCACAGTTTCACAACACAGGACTGTTATTGATGTGTTGGACAAGTGGGTTACCGGTACAACAAACATAATTTTTGGCTCACCAATGATAGTTGTGTGAGCCTATGGCATAGCCCTCATGCCCGTGGCGTCGGCGTTCGGATTCATACATTTTGAACTTTTGTGTGCAGGTTTTGATTTTTTTTTTTTTTTTTTTTTTCAATTTTTTTTTTTATGTCAGCATGCTTTTCAGGGATAGTAATATTTTATTTAACCCTTTCCATGCTTAGTTACTTGAATTTTGGACTTTTGTGTACAGGTTTTTTAGCTTAACTTGACATAGTCAAGATAAGCTATTGCCATCACGCGTGCGGAAGTCTGTTAGTCTGTGAGTCTGTGACGTCTGTTCACATTTTCCTTTAGCACGGGCTACACCCCGCAGTTCTTGTCTGATCGTCACGAAATTTCATATGCAGGTTTGGGGTCATGTCTAGATGAGAACGTCTCCTTTTGGTCACGATCGGGCAACCGGTATGGCTGCCCGAGCCCAAAACCTGAAAACCATTAGCACAGTCTACAGGTCTTATTTATGAAGGGATTTCATTGTAACTTGGTAGGATGCCTCTGTATAATGCCTAGATGAGAACGTCCCCTTTTGGGCATGATCTATCAACCGTGATGGCTGCCCAAGCCCGAAACCCAAAAACTTTTAGCACAGTCTGCAGGTCATGTTTAATGTGGAGGGATTTCATTGTAACTTGGTAGGATGACTCCAAATAATGTCTAGATGAGAACGTCCCATTTTGATTGCGATCATGCAGCCTTGATGGGTGCCCGAGCCCAAAAACCTTTAGCATAGGCAAAAGGTCATATTTATGGAAGGATTTCATTGTAACCTGTTAGGTTGACTCCATATAATACCTAGATGATGACATCCCCTTTCGGTCATGATTGGTCAGTTGTGATGGCTACAAGTGCCCGAAGCCCGAAAACCTTGAGCACAGTCTACAGGTCATATTTATGAAGGGATTTCATTGTAACTTCTTAGGATCACTCCAGATGATGCTCAGATGAGATTGTCCCCTATGGTTGCGATCATTCACTCATGATGGCTGCCCAAGCCGGAAGCCCGAAAACCTTAAGCACAGTCTACAGGTCATATTTATGAAGGGATTTCATTGTAGCTTGGTAGGTTAACTTCATATAATGTCTAGATGAGAACGTCCCCTTTTGGACATGATTGGGCAACTCTGACGGCTAAAGGTGCCCGAAGCCCGAAAACCTTTAGCACAGTCTACAGGTCATATTTATGAGGGGATTTCATTGTAACTTGGTAGGATGACTCCAAATAATGTCTAGATGAGAACGTCCCCTTTTGAACGCGATCATTCAGCCTTTATGGGTGCCCGAGCCCAAAAACCTTTAGCATAGGCAAAAGGTCATATTTATGGAAGGATTTCATTGTAACCTATTAGGTTGACTCCATATAATGCCTAGATGATGACATCCCCTTTTGGTCGTGATTGGTCAGCTGTGATGGCTACAAGTGCCCGAAGCCCAAAAACCTTGAGCACTATCTACAGGTCATATTTATGAAGGGATTTCATTGTAACTTCATAGGATCACTCCAGATGATGCCCAGATGAGATTGTCCCTTTGGTTGCGATCATTCAACCATGATGGCTGCCCGAGCCCGAAGCCCTAAAACCTTAAGCACAGTCTACAGTTCATATTTATGAAGGGATTTCCTTGTAACTTGGTAGGTTGACTTCATATAATGTCTAGATGAGAACGTCCCCTTTTGGACATGATTGGGCAACTTTGACGGCTAAAGGTGCCCGAAGCCCGAAAACCTTTAGCACTGTCTACAGGTCATATTTATGAAGGGATTTCATTGTAACTTGGTAGGATGACTCCAAATAATGTCTAGATGAGAATGTCCCATTTTGGCCGTGATCATTCAGCCTTGATGGGTGCCCGAGCCCAAAAACCTTTAGCATAGGCAAAAGGTTATATTTATAGAAGGATTTCATTGTTACATTGTTAGGTTGACTCCATATAATGCCTAGATGATGACATCCCCTTTTGGTCGTGATTAGTCAACTGTGATGGCTACATGTGCCCGAAGCCCGAAAACCTTGAGCACAGTCTACAGGTCATATTTATGAAGGGATTTCATTGTAACTTCGCAGGATCACTCCAGATGAGATTGTCCCCTTTGGTTGCGATCATGCAACCATGATGGTTGCCCGAACCCGAAGCCCGAAAACCTTTAGCACAGTCTACAGGTCATATTTATGAAGGGATTTCATTGTAACTTGGTAGGTTGACTTCATATAATGTCTAGATGAGAACGTCCCCTTTTGAACACGATTGGGCAACTGTGACGGCTTCAGGAGCCCAAAGCCCAAAAACCTTTAGAACATTCTACAGGTCATAATTATGAAGGGATTTTATTGTAGCTTGGTAGGATGACTCCAAATAGTGTCCAGATGAGAACGTCCCCTTTTGGTCACGATCATTCAGCCTTGATGGCTGCCCGAGCCCAAAAACCTTTAGCATGTCTGTAGGTCGTATTTATGGAAGGATTTCATTGTAACTTGTTAGGTTGACTCCATATAATGCCTAGATGATGACATCCCCTTTTGGTCGTTGTTGGTCAACTGTGATGGCTACAGGTGCCTGAAGCCCGAAAATCTTGAGCACAGTCTACAGGTCATATTTATGAAGGGATTTCATTTTAACTTCATAGGATCACTCCAGATGATTTCCAGATGAGAATTTCCCTTTTGGTTGCGATCATTCAACTATGATGGCTGCCCAAGCCTAAAGCCCGAAAAACTTTAGCACAGTCTTCAGATATTATTTATGAAGGGATTTCATTGTAACTTGGCAGGTTGACTTCATATAATGTCTAGATGAGAACAGCCCCTTTTGGACACCATTAGGCAACTGTGTTGGCTACAGGGGCCCAAAGCCCAAAAATCTTTAGCACAGTCTACAGGTGATATTTATGAAGGGATTTCATTGTACCTTGGTAGGATGACTCTAAATAATGTCTAGATGAGAACGTCCCCTTTTGGTTGCGATCATTCAGCCTTGATGGCTGCCCGAACCCAAAACTTCAAAACCTTTAGCATAGTCTATTGGTCATATTTATGGAAGGACTTCATTGTAACCCGTAGGTTTGACTCCATATAATGCCTAGATGATGACATCCCCTTTTGGTCGTGATTGGTCAACTGTTACAGCTTCAGGGGCCCGAAGCCCAAAAACCTTGAGCACAGTCTACAGGTCATATTTATGAAGGGATTTCATTGTAACTTTGGAGGATCACTCCAGATGATGCCCAGATGAGAATGTCCCCTTTTGGTTGCGATCATTCAACCATGATGGCTGCCAGAGCCCAAAGCCCAAAAACCTTTAGCACAGTCTACAGGTCATATTTATTAAGGGATTTCATTGTAACTTGGTAGGTTGACTTCATATAATGTCTAGATGAGAATGTCCCCTTTGGACGCAATTGGGAAACTGATGGCTACAGTGGCCCGAAGCCTGAAAACCTTTAGCACGAAAACCTTTAGCACAGTCTACAGGCCATATTTATGAAGGGATTTTAATGTAACTTGATAGGATGACTCATTTTGGAATAATTTCACTGTAACTTGGTAACTTTTGTTGATATACGTTAATTGTGAGGGCCACATATATTAACTGTGAGGTCATATTAACCCACCCCTCAGATCTTTAGTACAGTGTACACCTCATATTATTTTTATCATAAACATAGCATACAGGGAACAGAAATGAACATATTCCCAATTATCACAATTCTTGTCTTATTTCATAATCCTTTCATAAACATTGAACATTATCATTTTTATCAAACACCACACACAAGTTAAGCTACAGTGTCATTGACACTTTCATTTACTTTTGTGTGCTGGTTTTGATATTTGTCTTTCTTTTCTTCCAAGGAGTAATTTACCTTTCAGTATATTTCCATGGTTCCAGTTTTATTTTAGAATGCTTCTTAGGGCCAGTATTATATTATTTAACCCTTTCCCTACTTATTTACTTTAATTTTGGACTTTTGTGTGCAGGTTTTTGACTTTTCTGTGCAGGTTTTTGACTTTTGTGTACAGGTTTTGAAATTTTGTCTTCAAGTGGAGTTTTACCCTACTGGCATATTGCCATGGTGGTTACCTTAACATTTCAGGGTATTTTTCTAAATTTTAACTCTTTGAAACAAATGTGATGCTTTTTTGACTTTTATGTGCAGGTTTTGAGGTTTGTCTTTCTTTTCTTCCAAGTGGATATTTTTCAAGTAGAGTTTCACCTTACTGGCATATTGCCATTGTGATTACTGTGACAGGGTATTTTTCTCAATTTTAACCCCTTGAAACAAATGTGATACTTTTTTTTACTTTTATGTGCAGGTTTTGAGGTTTGTCTTTCTTTTCTTCCAAGTGGCGATTTACCTTGTAGCATATTGCCATGTTCCTATTTTATGTTAGGATGCTTCTTGGGGCTAATATTATATTATTTAACCCTTTAGCTGCTTATTTACTTTAATTTTGGACTTTTGTGTGTAGGTTTTGATATTTTTTTTAAGTGGAGTTTTACCTCACTGGCATATTGCCATGGTGGTTACCTTAACATTTCAGGGTATTTTTCTAAATTTTAACTCTTTGAAACAAATGTGATGCTTTTTTGACTTTTATGTGCAGGTTTTGAGGTTTGTCTTTCTTTTCTTCCAAGTGGATATTTTTCAAGTAGAGTTTCACCTTACTGGCATATTGCCA
This sequence comes from Pictodentalium vernedei, assembly GCA_031216915.1. Lineage (NCBI taxonomy): Eukaryota > Metazoa > Mollusca > Scaphopoda > Dentaliida > Dentaliidae > Pictodentalium > Pictodentalium vernedei. The sequence continues at coordinate 431,313,425 of CM062294.1, read as the reverse complement.
TTGTGGTTACTGTGACAGGGTATTTTTCTCAATTTTAACCCCTTGAAACAAATTTGATACTTTTTTTTTACTTTTATGTGCAGGTTTTGAGGTTTGTCTTTCTTTTCTTCCAAGTGGTGACTTACCTTGTAGCATATTGCCATGGTTCCTATTTTATGTTAGGATGCTTCTTGGGGCTAGTATTATATTATTTAACCCTTTAGCTGCTTATTTACTTGAATTTTGGACTTTTGTGTGCAGGTTTTGTACTTTTGTATGCGGGTTTTGATATTTTTTTTAAGTCGAGTTTTGCCTCACTGGCATATTGCCATGGTGGTTACTGTAACATTTTCAGGGTATTTTTCTAAATTTTAACCCTTTGAAATCAATGTGATACTTTTTTGACTTTTATGTGCAGGTTTTGAGGTTTTTCTTTCTTTTCTTCCAAGTGGATATCTTTCAGGTAGAGTTTCACCTTACTGGCATATTGCCATGGTGGTTACTGTGACAGTATCGGGGTATCTTTCTCAATTTTAACCCATTGAAACAAATGTGATACTTTTTTTTTTACTTTTATGTGCAGGATTTGAGGTTTGTCTTTCTTTTCTTCAAAGTGGAGACTTACCTTGTAGCATTATTGCCATGGTTCCTATTTTATGTTAGCATGCTTCTTAGGGGCTATTATTATATTATTTAACCCTTTAGTTGCTTATTTACTTTAATATTGGACTTTTGCGTGCAGGTTTTGAACTTTTTTTTTTAACTCCAGCCACCCCTTTACATTGGCCACCTGTTGGTGAGCCACAGGGTACTGATAGCCCCTCTAGTTATTTTCTTGCCATCTCATGATCTGTTCAGTTGGCAGGCTACTGTGGTGTGTAATAATCAAAAGACCATTGATTTCTTACCCAATTTTGTTGATTGAATGATTCTTGAACTAATTTATAACCCATAATTTACTTTGTTCAAAATTGCCCAGATAAATGGCATTTTTTGACAAGGAAGCACCTTTTTCCAAGGCAATATTTTTGCTGAGGCAAATTTTTCTAATTAAATGCCCTGCACTACATTTAGAATGAAATCTTTCTATATCTCTAAAGGTGCCGAGAAACTCCAAATAGAATACTCTGAAAACAACAGTGGTATTTTTCTTGATCAGTTTGTGATTGGGTTATGACACAATTAGGCTAAAAAAAAAGGTGTTTTGATTCTCAGGCAATCCCTCATTGAATTTGAACCTCCTCAATGAGACATTTTTATTGCCTTTCAGTGTCTTCCAATATTAATATTAAGACAAACTCAGGGAGACAGGAAACTTTTTATATTTTTGATGCATATTTATTTAGTTGCATTTCCAGTATGTTTGCCTTGTTACAATTTTTGGGAGAGGGCGCCACTCTCCCATAAATTGTAACGAGGCAAATCCCCAAAGATAAAATTCTTTTACTTCAAAGATAATATGAAGAGCATCGAAAGAATATGAAGCCTTTGAATTGTAGTACCTATAGTTTGTTTTTAGAGGAATGTCTTATATTTAAAATTAAAAATGAATTTATTTGTATAAATATGCACTTTCTATATTTCTGTGTGTAGAAAGACAGCCGAAATCCTCGCCATCTTCGCTCACTTTTTGCAAAAGAAAAATTAAAAATAAAGCTCTCCCTCCCTCACTGATTTGAAAAACAATTGCCTGTGAATCAATTAATTTATTTTGTGTGCCCTTATATACCATTGAATTGAGATTTCTTAAATAAAATATTGCAAAATCAAAACCATATCACGAAAAACAAATGAAAATAGCATCTTAGAATCAGTGTTCTCGCCCCTTGCGGGAACTCTAATACAATGCTTGTTTACTGTGTTAAACAAGCTCTGTTTCACTGGTAAAATAGGACCCATTCACTTATGCTTGGGGTGCAAGTCCTCTAAAATAGGCAACATGGGGTATAAACGATTGACTGACCTTGACTTTATCTCCATGTTGTGGTCATGATTATCCATTGTGCAGAAGTATGTGACCTTAACCCTTTACGCAACGCAGATGATATCAAAATTTATTATTTTAAATATTTTTTTTAATTTTTCAAAAAATTTCAACAAAACCATATCATGTGACCCCTCGTTGGAACAAGCTTGACGAGCTCGTTCCAACGAGGGGTCACATGATATGGTTTTGTTGAAATTTTTTTGAAAAATAATATTTTTCCAGCTGCTGAATTTGCATATTACGCAGGCGGATGCGGCCAATTCGCTGGGTAAAGGGTTAAGCACCAATAAATAAATATCAGTGTTCTCGCTTTTCTTTTTTGACTGGTGATATTCTACAGTTTTCTGGTGAGAAAAGTGGACAGTACAGTACGTGGAGAGTGGATTGTAGCTAAATCACCTGTGGAGTGGAGTTATCACCCGAACTATAAGTTTCAAATTTTGTACATATCTTCTAAAAACAAGCAATGTTTCAGCCAATGGACCTCTGGGTTCAACCCAGAGGTCCATTGACTGAAACTTTGCTTGTGCTTGTTATGCTTTTCAACAAATTTGCAATTATTGCTAGGGTGGAATCTCCACTCTGCGGATGTTTTAATGATAATACACTCTCCACGTACTGTAGGTCCTGTAAATATTCTACATTCAAAATTGTATTCGATTTGGCTCCTGTATTTGATTTAATAATTTGCATGAATATCTATAGAATGTTTTTGTCTGTTTTATCGAGTCTCTATGTCGATAAATGCCAGAAATTGATGATAGTTATTGTTGATGACATCAACCACAATGAAATTTCACAGTGTTGTGGCCAGCTAGATCAAATTATTTCAATTTATTATGCCCCCGACTTGAAAAGTCAGATGTGTATCTAGTGGAGACCTCATCCATTTGTTCATCTGTCTGTCATCTGTTCATCCATCCATACCAACATTTTCCCTTGTATCTCGGCCACAGCTACTCCGATTTGAATGATATTTATGTCTCCCCTTCCCAGAAGGGAGACATATTGTTTTAGTGCATATTCTTCTTCTTCTTCTTCTTCTCATACAAACTTTGTTTGTCTTTTGACCTACACCTTAGATACTTGGCATGTGGATGTATCACCATGAGCCGGTGTGCAGTGTACCATAGTGACCTTGACCTTTGACCTGAAGGTCAGATTTATGTGTTTTTTTAAGGGAAACATCACACAAACTTTGTCCGGGCCATAACTTTTTTGTCTTTTGACCTACACCTTAGATACTTGGCATGTGGATATATCACCATGAACCGGTGTGCAGTGTACCATAGTGACCTTCATGTGACCTTGACCTTTGACCTGAAGGTCAGATTTATGCACTTTTTAAGGTAAACTGTCTGGACCAGAACTTTTTTGTATTTCAAGTCAGGCTTTAGATATTTGGCATGTGGATGTATCACCATGAGCCGGTGTAGCGTACCATTGTGACCTTCATGTGACCTTGACCTTTGATCTGAAGGTCAGATTTGTGCTTTTTTCAAGGAAACTTTGTTCGGATCAAAACTTTTGAGCCAGGCTTTAGATATTTGGCACGTGGATGTATCACCATGAGCTGGTGTGTCGCATACCATTGTGACCTTCATGTGACCTTGACCTCAAGGTCAAATTTATGTACTTCAAATAGGGAGTAATTGTCCAGACCAGAATTTTTTTGTTTTTTTGACCAAGGACTTGGTTATTTGACATGTGGATGTGTCACCATGAGACCGCATGTTGTGACCTTCATGTGACCTTGACCTCAAGGTCTAATTTATGTACTTCAACTTTTTTGTTTTTTTACCTAGGACTTGGTTATTTGACATGTGTCACCATGAGACCGCATGTTGTGACCTTCATGTGACCTTGACCTCAAGGTCTAATTTATGTACTTCAACTTTTTTGTTTTTTTACCTAGGACTTGGTTATTTGACATGTGGATGTGTCACCGTGAGACCGCATGTCGTCTACCTCGATGACCTTCATGTGACCTTGACCTCTGACCTTAAGTTAAAATTTATGTACTTCAAATAGGGAATAATTATCCAGACCAGAACTTTTTTGTTTTTTGACCTAGGACTTGGATATTTGACATGTGGATGTATCGCAATTAGACCGCATGTCACATGTAATCATGACTTTCATGTGACCTTGACCTCAAGGTTAAATTTATGTACTTTAAATAGGGAGTAATTGTCCAGACCAGAATTTTGTTTTGTTGACATGTGGATGTGTCACCATGAAACCACATGTCCGCAACCTTGATGAACTGAATGTGACCTTGACCTCTGACCTCAAAAGGAAGGGAAGACATATGTTTTAGTTTGCTAAAACACTTTCTAGTTAGTGTTGTGATAGATCATCATGGGGGAACGAGACCTGTGTAGCGTGAGTTTCTTCCACACATTTTTTTTACAGAGTTACAGCCATTTTTCACTCTTTCGACATTTTTGTTTTTGTGGTCGGAGGCATTAGCAGTGCTTTGCGATGCAGATCTCTTGTTACATAAGTGAGAAAAATGTTTCCTGAAATTCAGAGTGTTGTGTATTGAAGCAGTGACATTTCAAGTTGAGCGTAATAGTGATCCTTGAGCGATATATAAGATGAGCAAATGTTATCCCTGAGAGACAGAAGCCTGTTTCGTAACACATGCAAGGAGTAATTAGTAATTGTTACCATGGTCCAATTCCAAGATATAAAAAAAAAAAAACAAAGACCTCCAAAAAGCTCCCACAACAACTTCACTACCTGTACACGATTACTCCCTGTGGAAACCCTGGGAAGTGAAGCAGTGCTTGTTTAGTGTGGTAAACAAGCTCTGTTTTACTGATAAAATAGGACATGATCACCAATGCCTGGGGTGGAAGTCCTCTAAAATGGACAATATGGGTATAAACCATTGGCTGGACTTCACTTTGCCTCCATGTTGCGGTCACAATTCGCCATTGTGCAGAAGTATGTGACCATAAACACCAACAAATAAATAAATAATAAATAGTATGTGATTACAAAAGTAAACCTTATAAGTGTCTGTTTCTGATTCCGTGTGAGAATATAAAAATCATCACAAATTCCCCTGACATAATTCCTCGTTGCTCAGTTATAAGATTGTTGCCTTTAGGTTGGCAATTATTTCTACCAATGTGGTGATAGGAATACTATCAGGGAAAGGCGTTTAAATATTTGGTTTGATATTCGATTCGATTCGCAAATAGTATATGAATATACACAGCTGGGCCAAGTGGACAGACAATTCTGACCAAATCACAACCCTATCATGACCTGATCGAACTTCTCTTGTCCACTTCTGTGATCACAGTACTATGTGTGAGATGGAATTTATCTCTATTTGCAGTGTTTTTTTTCATTATACTTATATCTGTTTCATGATAATAGGAAACAAGTTTGAATAAAAATAAATTCACAGTATTGAAGCAGGTTAGGCCATACAAAGTAGATCTTCTGTTTCTCAGGCCATTATTTGTAAAATAGCATGCGGGCGAGCGTTTTTTTCATTTTATTTTTTATTTCTGTAATTATTTCTTTGCCATCAAAACTTCATGTTCTTGGTTTATGTTTTTGGCCTCATAATCTATGGAATAGCATATGGTGGTGGTGTATTTCATCCCTTGAGAGCAAGAAGGCTTTGCAATGCTAAGTCATTGCAAAGCCTTCTTGCACTCAAGGGACAAATTTATAAATTTTTTTAACTTGGGTAAAATATCAGACATAAACTATTTAATTTTTTTTTTTAAAGATTAGATTGGTTATAAAAAGAGAGCATGCGGCAGCCAAAATGACCATGCGGGAGGGCCTGAGAAACAGATTTCTTATTTTTTTAGGCCTTATGGATATAGTTTCAAGCTGTGGGTGTTGAAATCTAAAACATATACTGAATACATGACTCATAAAAAATACGTCAAGCAACTGAATGATAAAAGACATTTCACACTTTGTACTAACTTGGGCAGAGTCGTTCAGTGTGAAATTATATTGTTATTTTATTTTATTAACTGGTAGAGTGCCAAATTAATTTCACTGGTCCAAATTTATATATCATTGGTTTTTGGGAGTTATAAATTATTTGAGACTAGGAGAAATATCCAGAATTAATCGTGAAATCTGATATGAATCATGAACCCTCTACACACTAGTGTCAAAATACCAAAATTTCAAGCAGCAAATATTTCCCATAATGCAAATGGGAATTTAACCAATTCAATCTTTTTTGACAGAGCTCAAGGAGTTCTGTCAAACAAGATTGAATTGGTTAAATTCCTAGTTCCATTATGGGGAAATTTGCTTGTAATTTTGTTATTTGGCACCATTGACCAGATGATTAACAGGGTTCCACCAGGCCTTGGATTCAAGGAATGACCTTGAATTTGACAATGGGTCCTTCACAGCCTTGAAATCCTTGTAAAGGTGTCCGGAAGACCCCCCCCCCCCCCCCATCCCCCCCCCATCCCCCCCCATCGATAAGTCTTCAATGTTCACGAAATAAAAATGCAGACGAAGCACGAATCATAACTATATAGTTTTATATCCCATAGTTCGTGAAGGCATATTTAATAAATATTGCATGGCTTTGAGTTGACTATGCCAAAATAGTGGGCCTCGAGGTGTGGGGGGGGGGGGTCTTCATCGGTCATATATGCAAGATAATATTCTTATTCACAGCCAAAGAGAAAAGAAAATGGTTCAGGGTTTGAACAGGTAAACTAAGTTAATTCTGCCACTCATAGTTCTGGGATAGAGAGGTAGAGAACCAAAACCCCAAGAAACACAATACCATTATTCCATTAACCCCCTCCCCGCCCCAACACTACTACAAACATCACTTTCGATACACATATTTTTATTTCTCCAAACTAAATGTAATAATGTATATGGGACGAGATGTCTTGTAAAGTATTTACGCTTCAATGGAATTTTCTAAGCGAATTCGAATGTTACTATTTATAACCGTGCACTATTAAATTGCACTATTCTTTTTTTCAAAAATGATAGTAGGTCTGTGCGATTTCGCTGACGAACTATCGGAAAATAGGGTGTTTCTGTTCAACCAATCAGAACGTGGGAAAGTCACGTGACATCTAATATTATAAGTTACAGGACGTTCAGGTGGCGGATACGGTATCATATGAGGCGAGGTGAAAACAATATTGGACGAGGCGGTACGCCAAGTCCAATATTGTTTTTGCCGAGCCTCATATGACACCGTATCCGCCACCTGAACGTCCTGTAACGTATTTATTATGCCAGCGAAAACAAAATAATCAAATTTGAACGCCGGCACATTTTCAAAACTGGTGCAAAATGCTATGCAAGTTGTAACAAACGTGCACAGTTGTCTCCCTGTTTGTGTATAATTTCCTTGACAACACAGACAACAGCGATAGACGCTTTTCTTCGTACTGTCACTTTGTGTTGAGTGTGCAGAAAATGTCTGAAACGTCCGATTTTATAGAATTCGAACAAAATAAATGTATCTCGCATCTTTTCCTTCATAGCTGTGATTCATTTCTTACAATTTCATTAGAGTGCAGTCGCTATTTTTAAAAAATAGCGTTTGGCACTCGACGTGATGGTATTTACCAGAATATAGAGCCGGGATAAAACAATTTTTTATCAGTTTATTTTTTCACCCTTTATATATTTATTTATTTCACAATAAATTTATTATAAAACGAGAGAAAATGAGACATATAGACACGGAGGGACGTTTGATTGTACTGCAATTTCTTCAATATGGATATAAAAGCACCGCGAGGTGAGGAATTTCCACGTCGAAACAAAATGGCGGTACTGACCTAATACGAGTTTCGTATTAGGTCACCTCGGGCTGCAGGTGACCCAATGCAGCTCAGTACCGTCCCACTATTCGGGGGCTGTGATTGGCGAATTTCATTAGCTGGCATAATAAAGTCCTAACTAGGATCTTCTATCATTACCCCATCCTCCCACTTCCTTCATTGGGGAGTGGGAGAAGGGGTAATAACTGAAGGTCCTTAAGCTAGTTGTTAGGACATGTGCAGGCTGGATCTTGGAAAATCCTTCAATGTTTCTATTCTAGGGCCTTGAAATTTTTTGAAACGGTTAAGCGTTGAATTTTATCAGTGCTTGCCTGCAGGAACCCTGATTAACTCTTAACCCACTGAGAATTTTTCATAAGGCAAGCACTGATACGATAGTGTTTGTTGAGAGAGAGAGGGGTGGAGAGAGGGAGCGAGTGAGCTTATATTTGTGTGAGCATGCGATATGTATACTTTGTCGTGACTTGTAGGTCAATCTGGCCGGGTGCACTTTAAAACTATTTGAATGTTTCATCTGTTAATACATATGCACATGTCACATAAATAAAGATATACTTACTAACTTACTTAATTTTCAAGATGTTTTTCATTAAATCTTGTCATGGCTGCTGTGAAGCAGCCATGACTAGATTTGATGAAAATTTCATCTACGTTAAGCTCAAAGAGATCATTGCAAAAAAAAAATCACTTCAATTTACAGAGAAAAAATTTGATTAAATATGCCCAAATTATACTTATTTCAGTGACAAGAGAGATGCTGTCCTGGGTAGAAATATCCACCAGCAGCATGTAAGGCGTTAAAGAAAACAAAAGTACATCTTTGTGCAAAATTGAGCTCAATAATTGGAAGTGTGGTGGCTCATTTGTTAGAGCATTGTACTTTAAAATAAAAGGTTGATGGTTCAATTCTGATCTTATACCATCTGCACTGTTTCCCAGTTTCCCATGAGTGGGCATGGTGGTGCTGTGTACTCAGGCATACAGCATGTGGATTGTGCTCTTGTATTCAACCACTGCTAACTCTACTTTTGCCTGGTTATTAAGCTGGAGAGGCTGACAGTTGCTCATCACTGCTCAGTGGTTCTCTCTAGGTACTTTGGCTTAATTTATTGGAATTTAACAATACTTTTGACAGCCAGGATCACCTTGTATCAGACAGTTTTACAGGTAGAGGAATCCGGAGTACCCGGATAGAACCCCCGAGCAACGGTGAGCAGCTACCAGATCCCCCAATGTACTAACTCCACCCAAGCAGGGTTAACATTGGTTGAAGACAAGTGCACCAGCGACATGTAGTACGCTTTAGTACACAGTGCCACCGTGCCCCCATGTGGGCAATCAGGATTAAGTAAGGGAAACAGTGCTTGCCTTTGGTAAACAAGCTCTGTTTTACTGGTAAAATAAGAACCACTCACCAATGCTTGGGGTGGAAGTCCTCTAAAATGGACAACATCAGACAACATGGTTATAAACGATTGACTAACCTTGACTTTATTTCCATGTTGCAGTCATGATTAGCCATTGTGCAGAAATATAACACCAATAAATAAATAAATAACATGGAAATTTAAAAATACAATGTAGGAATGGTAATGTCATGGACATGTCATGAAATTTTATCAATAAAAATGTGTTTCAACCATCATATTAAACAACACAAACAGTTAATGTGAAGCAACTCTCTTCAGGTGATACAGCAGTTTGTATAAATTTAAAAAATGTTAAGTAAATCCCCTTGAGTTTCATTGATTGCACTTTGAGATAACTACTCTTTTATAGTACATGTTATAAAAAGGTAAGGGAGGATGACTTGTAACTTTCTGCCTCAGTGGTGATGTGATGGGAAATTCTCTGTCTACTTTAGTATTCACCATACTGTATCAGTAGACAACAGCTGTTATCACAGGCCTGGCATTATGCAGGGTTTCCGCTATACCGGCAGCGGGTCCATCGAGCGGACCCATTCCCCCTGCCGATCATACTATGATCAGTCAGAAAAGCTGGTGGTTAAAATGTCGAGTACAATGCTGTATCGTAACGACACTCGGGATCCTTTGTTTCCACGTAATATAGGCACAATTATGTTGTATACTATGCCTACTATTACTGGCGACAACCTGATACCTTATAACCCCCAGACGAGAGGGGGAAACAAAGTTCAAATCCTAAACGTCGCCTATAAAATTTCGGACTCAAATTGTCGTGTTTGGTCCGAAATCACTGGCTTTTATTTTGAGCGACAAATGATGTGCTCGTTTTGGAAGCTGTCAAATGAGTGTGCAGGCTGCTGTCAGGAGTTGGCTGAAACACGCCCACAACATATAGTTTTCACAGTTTTCACAGTGGTTGAATATCATCAGAAAGACACTGATTGAACACTGCCACTTTCGAGCGGTGCACAACTCATTGTGAAAGAACACTGCCACTTTCGAGCATGCACAACTCATTGTGAAAAACGGGTGTTCAGAAATTAATGAGAAAGTGGTAATTAAAAATAAAAAATAATTACAACTCTGGTATTTGAGAATTATATAACAATATAACCAGGGATATGATTTATGACTTATTGGTTCAATAAAACATGCTCATTTATCATTTCATCATGCCCTGCAACATGTGAAGTTATGACTTTCAGTGTAAAATCAATTTTTCGAATGGTGCCAAGGGAGGCAACTCTTTTGTTATTCATATTTCGCTGTGTAAATTTTATCTGGTCTTCATATTATGATTCTTTTATTGAGTTTGTGTGAAGCTATATTTTGTTTTATTCGTAAATTTTTTTAAAAAATGTACATATTTAAAAAAAACCTCTATTTTTAAACAGACAATGTTTGTCTGTTTTCAAGGGGATGGTTTCCAGTGCTGATTGACATACTTAACGTCCATTTCTGGCTTTGACTTTCGAGAGTAGCCTGTACGAACAAAAATGAAAACAACACCGCATGGTTTTCTGTTTGTTTTATTCATTAAATTGAGGATTAAAACCCGAAATCTGAAAATGAAACGTATGTACAAGATAATTATGAGAATTTTTAAAGGAAATTCTATAAAATTAGTAGGCGGTTTCCAAAGAAACGTAACATACCCAGTGGATATTTACTTGCCTTACATCGCCAATTTCAGACGCATCCCAACGCGTCTTGCAAGCACTATTACTCATCCCGAAGCCCCCCCACCCCCCCCCCCCCCCTCTCTCTCCTCCCCCACACACACACTTTGCAATTTATCCACTACAAGCACCCCCCTGGGCTTCTACACGAGTCAGTACGGTAATTGCACATGCATGACGTCACACGTCCGCATCATGGTTCTTTTCGAATATTACAGCAAGCGGTTGTAAACAAAGCTTAGTCACTGTTAGGATTCGTGGATTTTGTGTTGTTTTCGGTTTGTATTTTTATGAAACCTCCGACCAGATGTAGCATTGTGTGTCCCATGGGAATTTAGAGAATTGTAGGAGGAAAAAATACATATTTTCCACATCAATTATTCAGCATTTTAGCGACCAGAATGTCCCCAGAGGCCACCACAGAGCACCTAAAAATCAAAATTTTTCTGGGGGGAGGACCCCCCCCCCCACACCCCCCCCCCCTCCGGCCCCCCTCTATACGCATGTGCGGCTTTCACTTTCTTTAAACTACCGGACCCACAAATTTTCCCCCTAGCGGAAACCCTGCAATATGAAAAATACAGGAGGGCTAAAAATTGCCCTCCTAAATCCTCCCAGGAGGGCAAATGCTCTCGTCAGGATACACATCGACACTTGAGTTCCATTCTGTTCTATCTCCCAGTAGGGAGATAGAACAGAATGGAACTCAGGTGACAATATATTTAAGGAAGTCTTCTTGCTTCATACAGTAAGTGTAAGAATAACAAGATTGACCACATCTATCCGTAGCAGTATTTCTAGGGAGATGTGAACAGCATCTTAAGGTAGAATTCTACTTTTCCCAACAATGTTCAAATATTTTTTCATAAAAAATTATAGTTATCAACTTTGACATCAAAATCAGTAACAGCAAATTGATAGGCCCATCCAGGGACAGTTGCACCTCCAGTTTAGAAATCACAACCTTCCGCTGCATGTATTAATTCTGAGTTGTCTTGAGGGGATGGGGCATATTCCCACATTTGCAATCCATCATACATGCACTTTATTCCATGTTGTGTATTTACATTGAATAATGTGGAGCTAGAGTACTTGTACTTGAGTACTTTGAAAGTACTGGTCCTCGTACTCATATATTTCCCCAAGTACAGTTAAAACTAGAAGTCATGTCATGACTGGTGCAGAAAGTGCTTGTTAGTTTATGCGCTAACTAGTGCAGAACAGTAAATCAAGTTAAAAATGTGATAACTCCTGTGCTATGTAACACAGAATGCAGTATTCACAAGGTCAATTACTTTAAGGTTTCATGCATATCATTCGGAAAAGAAGTGTGTTGTTACTGGACTTGAACATTCATCAGTATGATTTAGAATCAGGTTCACCTGGTAAATTAGCAATGGCAGTGAAAGAAAAAATGGCGAAAAAATTATCGAAATAACCAGTGTTAATTTTCAAAAGTAGTCTGGACAGTGTGATCAAATTTGTTTCCAAATTGGGTAATCATCTTTTAATTGATTGCTTTGGTGCTGTGTTAATTGCAGAGATGGGACTTCCCTTGTGGGCAGGCCTGAAAATAAGCAGACTGACATCTGCAGAATGAGGTCCCAAGAGGGTGAATTTGGTGATGCTACCCTGCATAGCAGGGTAGCATCACTAAATTTACCCTCAGTGAACCTCAAGCTGTATCAAGGTCTTTGGCCTAAACAGAAGAGGTACCCAGAGGATAAATTGGCCTACTGTATGGGACAGCATCAGCAAATTTCCCCTCTGGGGACTTCATTCTCCAAATGACAGATTGCTTATTTTCAGGCTTGCTTGTGGGAACCCTGGGAACTGAAGTAGTGCTTGTCTACTGTTGTAAACAAGCTCTGTATTACTGGTAAAATATGACCCAGTCACCAGTGCTTGGGAAGGAAATCCTCTAAAAATGGGCAACATGGTTATAAACTGACTCAACTTGACTTTATCTCAATGTTGCTGTCTTGATTAGCCATTTTGCAGAAATATGTGACCTTAAACACCAATGAATAAATAAATAGAGATGGGACTTGTGCGAGATGAGTGAGCACAAAAGCCCAGCACATTATCGTTTTGAAATAACCTAAGAAAAATGTTTTTTGACACTTACATTTTACTTGTACTCATACTTTTTCTAAGTACTTGTACTTGAGGACTGAGGTCCTGTACTGTTCCCAGCCCTGACTGCAGTCAGTATTAGTAGGTTAAAAAAATCACTGCAGAAATCATTGTGACTAAATCTTTCCATTTTGTAGATAAAATCTTTATAGTGACCATACTTCAGTCTTGAAGTCAAACTTATTCTCATATAACAGGTGGATGTGATTTAACCCTTTACCTAACATGAAAAGCAGACGACACTTGCCAAAAAAATTCTTGAATAACTAAAGTTTTTCATTTTTTGTCTCAAAAACATAGGTTATGACCCCTCTTTGGAACGAGCTCGACGAGCTCGTTCCAACGAGGGGTCATAACCTATGTTTTTGAGACAAAAAATGAAAATATTTTGAAAATTAATTGGCGATTTTTGAGAATAGCGCTGGCCGGTTTTGGCCGTTACGTTGGGTAAAGGGTTAACTGGTTCAGTTCTAAAAGCCACTATCAGGACTTTCAAAAAATGAGAGTATCAGAGCAAAATCCAACATTTTCCTTGCTCATATTCATATTCAGTTAAACACAAATAATATTAGTGCCCATAGGCACTCTTCAATAATTTGCGATAAAAACAAATTTTGAATAACAAATTCAGACCACCAAAAATAATCTAGCCCTCAACCAGTTAACTCTTAGGCCAAGGGAAAATAATTAATTAACATGCCAAAAACATTTAGAGTTGGTTGGTTGGCAATTATTTTTCAAGTTACACTTTGGAATGGGTCCTACTAATTACCGAACAAAACTGTCCAAAACAGTCCAAAACTATCCAAAACCGACCAAAAGTGCTAATTACCGACCAAAATATCTACCAAAACCTAATGAGTACCAACCCAAAAAATTAAATGAGTACCGACCAAAAAAAATATGATTTTTTAGAATCTCAACGGTTTTTAAGCAGTTATTTGTGGGGGCAGACACAGGTGCTTGGCACAAGCTGAGAACTCTAAAAAATTAGATTTGATAAGGATTTTTTGGATTGATTGTCTTCACCTCCCTCAATAGATATAAAATACAAGCTTGTATTTTATATTTTATATCTATTAAGGAGGTGGAGAGAATCGATCCAAAAAATCCTTATTAAATGTCATTTTTTAGAGTTCTCAGTTTGTCTGAGTACCTGTAGGTGCAGAGAAGTCCAGCCATTACGAAATCGGCCATGGAGAAGTTGGCCAGAACAATTTATGGGAAGTCGGAGGAGAACAGGAGAACTTGGCCCCAAGACGAAGTCGACCCAACCCCATAGCAATTCAGGAGAAGTCGGACCCTGAGAGAAGTCGTGCCCCAAAACTACAGGAGCACGGGCATACAGGTCATCATTTTTAGAGAGATGTCAGGCGACTGGAAGATTTTGCCCGAAATTGGCTGGAAAGTGATGTTGCAGGCATCATCAAGGTGATGCGACATGTGTGGGCAGCACTCTCCCAGAAAAAGGTTAGTCCTGAATCTGCTAGAATAAACTATGTAAACGCCTGTGCATCCACCAGTTATCAGATGCTTTATCACTCTGATGAGACGATAGTTTAAACTTGGGAGTCCGTAATATATTTTTTTAGTGAGGTATGTCCTGCGGGACGTACCATACCAAAAAATTATATTATGGACGTCGGAAGCAAGCAACAGTACACACCATACAAACTGAGTGAAACCACTTTCACCGACAAAAGACAATGATTCAACAAAAATAAAATATTTTATTCATTAAGTTTAGCCCTTTGCACAACGTGGTAGCAGGCGGCACATGCAAAAAAAAAATTCTTGAATGACTTAATTAAACTTAAATTGTCTCAAAAACAGCTTATGGCCCCCTCATTGGAACGAACTGGACAAGCTTGATTTAATAAGGGTTCATAGCTATGTTAATGAGGCCAAAAATATGAAAAGATAATACGTTGGGTAAAGTGTTAAACAACACAAGAACAATGGCAATATAAGGCTTATGTCTCTGCGCACAAACCATTCTCTCATCATTAGTGAACAGAGAATGTGCAAATATATAATTACGGGACATCGTTAATCATCATTAATATCTTGAATTGACAAAACTCTGAGCCCAAAAACCCATCAGATCGCCGATAAATTGTATTATTGTTTTGGTCAGTACTCATTGGGTTTTGGTCAGTAATTGGCATTTTTGGTCGGTTTTGGACTGTTTTTTAATGGTTTTGGCTGGTTCTGGTCGCTAATTAGTTGGTCCGTTGTCATCAGGTTGGCATAGCATTAAGCTATAAATAATCATCAGACTGAATAGTAAATGAAGAGACTCAGGTATATCCTCTAGTGTAAATAATTGATCCTAAAGTTCATTTCCATTCTTTTCCTTCACTGATAATCTCAAAACATCGATCTCAGACAAAGAAATACATATGGTCATGAATGAGTACCACCCAAAATGCCCCCTGGCCAGATCATTCCCCAATAATAGTGTACCCGTATGTGCAGGGGAAACACTTTTGGTTACTTGAAGCATTTCATTTTCATAGAGTTTGAAGGCCTTGAAAACATTAGCAGCACACAGCACTTTGATATAAAAAAACTTTTCTTGGTGGATTTTTTTTAACTCTTAGAAGCCGGTTGTCGAGTTTTCTTGCCAGTGATGTAATACGGCAGGTAATCTGGCAGTGACGGTTCGGCTATCTTTGGGCTGGGGGAGAATTAAACACTGAGTTGGTGCTTCTAGTCAAGTGTCGTCTGCCTGAATAGGCAGACAACACTTGACTAGAAGCATCTTTACAATAAGTTTTTTGCGGTATGTCATGTTCAATAAATTCATTCTGATTTCCCAACTTCTAAGAGTTAAAATGTCGTCAAATGTTGAAACATGATCAGCTGTCATGTACGTTTTTTTACTTTTCATGTGTTGGTACAATACCGTATGTAGCCTCAATATACTACATGAAGATGGTTACAATTTTTATCTAACTTGGAAATTCATTGAAATTTGATGACAATCGGTGAGAAACTATTAATGTTCAGTAATACTCAAGACATGCAACCTCGTTCCCGGCTAATATGAAAATGAACTTGGTGTTTTTTCATATGCAGACTGATAACTTTATGATGATGACATTTGTATGAATGAAGCTGATAAAAAAAAATGATCAGGATTGCTGCCAAAAATAAGGATGTTTGGCTTAGCAGAACAAATTAATTATTTTTCCTCAGACTTCTCATTCTGAGCATTTTACAGCAGCCATGGCCTGACATGATGAAACATCAGTCATCTTTGTCGTCTCACAACAATACCTATAGTTCTGGGAAAAATTGTACATAAATAATATTGAAAATAAAGACTGTGTATAGTTTCCGCTGTTTAAACAGAGCGAGGCGCGGTTGCATTGCGGTAATTAGTTTACGTCAGATCACCGAAGTTAAGCAACATTGAGCCTGGTTAGTCCTTGGATGGGTGACCATCTGAGCGATCGAGTTGGACTCCCCATGTTGTGTCCTTGGGCAAGGCTCTTAACCCTGATTGTCCACATGGGGGCACAACGACGCCGTGTACTAAGGCGCACTGCACGTCGATGGTGCACATGTCTTCAACCAATCTAACCCTGCCTGTGCTCCAGTGCGGAGTTAAGATGTTGGGGAGCTGGCAGCTGCTTGTCGTTGCTCAGTGGTTCTCTCCGGGTACTCCGGCTTCCTCTACCCATAAAACTGTCACCGACACGATATGCCCTTGGCTGTTAATGTGTCGTTAAACCCTAATAAATAAATAATCTAAACAGAAACAACATATGTACCCATGCCACCAACCATACTATTCCAGTCTCACTAGACACTACAACCTTTGAAAGAAAATTGAAAGTTTACAGGCACTATCAACAATGGTCTGTTGCTAGCAGCTAGCCCTGTGCACTGCTTAGTTCTGATGATTCTAGCACCCTTTTCTGTTTTTGAACAAAAATCCTTACTGAGAAATATTTCAACTGCATCAACAAGCCATGCCTTTGATGAAGGCATGCCTTGGTGATGTAGTTGGAATATTTTATCAGTTGGGACTTGAGCCATAACTGTAGGAACAAATCAGTTAACAGCACCCTCTCCCCCAGTCGGTCATCTTCTGATTCGATTTGAGATGATACGATTCAAATTTGAATAATGGACCCAATTCGATTTGAAGTGAAAATGAGTATTTGCAGGGCCCTAGAGTACATGTACATGCAATCAGACAGAACCACAGATCGATGAGCTCTGTCAAGCAAGATTGAATTGGTTAAATCCCTAGTTGTATCATGGGAAGAATTTACAGCCTGAAATTTTATTATTTTGACATCGATGTGCAAAGGGTTAACTGGTTGAGTGCTAAATTATTTTCAAAGGTGATTTGAAACATGGGTATTTTTTTTCAAAGATACCCTGCTACCAGTACAAGCCACCTTAGTTTAGCAAAATTTCGGTCATAAATGATTGTTTTGTTACAATTTATTGGAGAGTGCCAAGAGGCACTCTCCAATAAATTCCAACTAAACAATTTTATATAGAAAAATTTCTTCTACAGATCAAAGCTCAAGACTAATGTATACAGTGTAAAGCCACTGAAGTGACTTCCGGCACTTTTCAATGGAGCCATGATATTGGCTTCTAACACTCAACCAGTTAGTGCAAAATGCATTCTATTTGGCATGAGAGTGAGTTTTAGCAATCCTAAGAGGGCCAACCAATGGCCAATGAGTTGAACTCACTTGTCTGAATATTTACACATGGGACTTGAATGTACTGATAGAATGGAATTGGCAATTGAGAGAGTTGATCGAGAACTACTCAATCAAGCTCTCAGGAATAAAAGGTGGGCATGAGGCTAGTAAAGTATTTCATCCGAAAGAGAGAGAGTATCGAAGAATTGAAACTGGATGTAGCAGAGTGGCTCATTTGTTAGAGTGTTGAGCTTCAGGCCATAGATTCAGTCTTGGCACACATCTGTGTAATTTTCTTGGGCAAGACACTTAATCCCAGTTGGCGGCTTTGTGGTTCTCACTAACAAATAATAATAATAAATAAATTGAAAATGGAGAAAAGGGGTCAGAGCAGTAAGGTGGTCTTGGTGATAAGGGGTATAAACAGAAACCCAAATTTGAGGAGTGCTTAGATAGCACATTTGTGGCTGGTGGGGTTGGGTGGGGTGGGGGTGGAGTTGGACGCTGCTGTTTCACAGTAGTTTTGGAAAATTGGGAAGTGTAGCTTGGGAGTTGTGAAGACCCTGAAACATTTTCTTTTGTTCAGCATATATGGTCAAACAGAGTGAGATTCACTGGAGAGTGAGGAAGTGGGCGCTAGGGATAATAAAGGATGTGTGGGTTTTATGTTGCACAGCAGAGAGGGTTTGTATGCTATTTACGGAAATTGAGAAAGATCAGGAAATATGGGATATCTTTAACAAGTTTGTTTCATAGTGCTTGGAAGAAAGATTTGGGATGGTGTGAAGGAGCAGCTAGGAGCCTGAGTGGGTACTGGCAATCGAGTCCTTTTCATCGGAGAACCGCAACAAATTATTGTACTGAAGTGTTATTTTTATTATTACACTGGCGGGTGAGATTGTAATACTGAGAGCTTCCTTACAATGTGAGAAAGTTGCCCTCACCTTTCATGATTAGTAAACCTGTTTACAAAATATTCTGATCAAGTGAGGAAGTCAAAACATCCAAATGGCTAGAGACACTATTGAAGTGTTATTTAAACACAAAACCCCTCCACGGCATTTTAGGTGCCTTGGCAAATATATTTTTTAATTTCAGTGGCTTTTGACTGATTGAGATTATGCACACCACTCAAATCAAATCATGTGACAGCCTCTTAAATTAGGATGAAAATGTCATTTGGTAACATCAGTGCAAAGATTTTACTCAACTTGAATGTGTAGTTTGTTTTGTCTGGTGTCTTTGTTTATAATGCTACATGTTCTGTCTCTATAATTCAGCAGTCTATGTACTTAGGTGATGGATGTGCTGACAAATTATTTCCATAATTAGTGGTACAGCTTTACTTGAAATAAATATCTGTTATCCCCTGATGGCCTTTTTCACAATGTTGTAAATTTTATGACTTCAGAACAAATGCGCTTATATGAAGTCTGGAGGAAGTTTTCCAGACAAATCTAAAGTAAATGTCTTTACTTACCTTGCACATTTTTAGTCCGACTGTTTACAGTCAGGGGTATAGTCATGACTTTCGTCCATATGTTCGTCCGTGTGTCCGTCTGTTAACATTTAGAGTTTTGGTTAAAGTTTTTTAGTGAACGCTATTTTTCTTTTTAATTAATATTAATTACTATTGATTGAATCATTCTCGTTATGTTTCATGTTATTTTGGGACATATTTAACCCTTTTTTGCAGTCAATTCAACTTCCAGGTTAAAGTTTTTTATTTCCAGAGTTACACCTTTAATTCTTCAAACAGTTAGTAGAATGTCACTGTTCTCATTTGGGACAATGTCTATACTGTCTACTGAAGCTTTCTACAGTGATTTTTATTAAATAATATTGTCAGGATTTTGACCCCTTTTAAACATGTTTTCAGACATAGTTTCTTTGTATTGGAAATTAGGCTTTTACCACATACTTTGTTACTTTAATTCTTGCATAGTCAGTACAACTTAATGATTGCATTTACATCAGTGATTTCTTTTATCGGTTTTAGGAAATAGATAACCCTCTTTTTTACAGTCAATTTTACTTAGTATTCCTAGCTTAAAGTTTCTGATTAAAGTTTTGCTTTTCAAGGTTGTACCTTTTATTCTTCAAACACTGTGTTACAACGTCAATGTTTTTCATTTGGGGCAAGGTCCACTAATGTTGTATACAGTGGTTTCAATTAATATTTGCGTTAATTTAACCCTTTTCAAAATTGTTTTTGAATTTAGTTTCTTTAAATTTGAAATTGGGCTTCTAACACATTTTTTGTCACTTTTTGTTCTTACATGATCAATACAACCTTTAATAATTGCATTTACAGACATGATTTCTTTTACTTGTATGCAGCTTTTTTTCTCATTACTTGAGCTTCATAGTTTGAAATATAAAGAAATGCCTTCTGCAGCATTCTTCTGTTGTTTTACAAAAGTAATACAGATTGGTAGGAAATGGAAGTGAGGGATTTTGATGCTGTCTCCAAAACTTTGGGGGAGATGGGTGGAATCAATCCACCCCTCCCTCCTCCCCATGTTATCCAGAAGATAAATCCACTTCTAATTATACGATTCTCTTCAAATTTGATATTACTTTTTTATATGTCCAGTTGTAAAAATGATTATATTACGTAAATGGTCTGTCCGTCCATCTGTCTGTCCATCCGTCGTCAACAATTGGTTTCCGACCGATAACACCTGTTTAGGCAAATATTCCCAAAATGCATTTTGAACGATTGGGAGTTATTACATGCAAAAAAAAAAAAAATTGACC
Organism: Pictodentalium vernedei; assembly: GCA_031216915.1. NCBI lineage: Eukaryota > Metazoa > Mollusca > Scaphopoda > Dentaliida > Dentaliidae > Pictodentalium > Pictodentalium vernedei. Next base: position 431,292,968 of record CM062294.1, on the reverse strand, counting down.
TCTATAGCCCAACAATGTTTTATGTGCTGCATCTTTAACCCTTTACCTAACACAAGTTGAAGCCAACCATACAAATTATTTTTCTGAAACATCAGACTTTTTCATTTTTTACTTTTAACCTTTGCTTATTAGTCCTTATCGGAACAAGCTCATCAAGCTTGTTCCATTAATAGGTCAAGAAGTATGTTTTGGGGTAGAGAAATGCAAAAATAAAATTTGAATAGCAATTTTTGTATATCACGAGTGCAGATATGGCAGATTTGTTCGGTAAACAGTTAACAAAAAATGGCTCAGACTATTTTGTGTCTAAGCATTGCCGTTGCTGGGACAGTTGGGCTGTATGCGTGACATCACTCTAGTTTACAAATACAGTGGGGCCCATTTAATTGGGTGCCTTTTAATTGAATACCCTGTTAATTGAATTCATTTATTTATTGGGGTTTAATGGCACTTTAGATAACCAGGGTCACCTCAAGTCGTACAGTCTTACAAGTGGAGAAAGCTGGAATACCTGGAGAGAACCACCGTGTAGCAGTGAGCAACCATCAGGCTCCCCAACATACTAACTCCACACAAGCAGTTTTAGTATTGGTTGCAGACAAGTGCATCATCGCCATGCAGTATGCCTTTGTACACAGTGCTACCGTGCCCACACTTCGGCAGTCGGGATTAAGTGCCTTGCCCAAGGACACAACACAGTGAACCATGGATCTTTCGGTTTGAAGTGCAAATCTGTAACCACTGGCAAAGCAGCTATATATTTACAGGGTTCCATTGTGGTAGCGACTTCATGGAAATATGAGTTACTCACATTTTATCCAGGCAAACCACGGTTTCGATCCTCAGGCCAGCAGTAATTGTGTTGTGTTTTTAGGCAAGCCTCTCAATTCTGATTGCCCACAGGTGGTCATGATGGGGCTGTGTACTAAGGCATACTGTAATTGCCTTGATTCATTGCTTATCCTGCTTGTACAGAGTTAGTACCCGGTATGTAGTGGAGTCTGACAATTGCTCACTGCTGCTTGGTGGTTCTCTCCAGGTACTCTGGCTTCCTCCACCAGTAATACTGTGTTACACATAGTGACCTGGATGTTGAAAATGTCATTAAGCCCAGGCCTGAAAATAAGAAGTCTGACATTTCCAGAATGAGGTCCCCAGAGGGTGAATTTGATGATGCTATCCTACACAGTGGGCCAATTTATCCTCTAGGTACCTCTTTCTTTTTAGTTTTGAGGTTCACAGAGGGTAAATTTAGTGATGCTACCCTGCTATGCAGGGTAGCATCACTAAATTCACCCTCTGGGGACCTCATTTTGCAGATGACAGTCTGCTTATTTTCTGGCTTGATTAAGCCTCAATATAAATGAACAAATAAATAAATACAAATTCAAATTTGCGACAATATCTGACTTGTGGTGAAGTTATTGTGCAGTCCTTGGTCTTCTTGATTAAACCCAATGCGAATTTTTGTTAATGTTGAATCGCATAGGCTCAACACATGTATTTATCATATGTCTCGTCCGTTTTCTTCACTTTGAAACATTTGATATTTTGTTTTCATATTAATCAGTGATAAATAAAGCCTTCCGTCAATTTCATTGGTCAATTTCAAAACTTTACAATTTGATTGGCTGAACAAAATAAAACTGGGCCACATTTTCATTATTTGCATAATTAGAGTTGGGAGCTTTCATTGGTCAATTTCAAAACTGGACAATTTGATTCGCTAAACAAAATACAACTGGGTGACATTTGCATAATTTCAGTAGGGAGAATTTACGTTATCTGTCCTATTTAGGGTGGGTTATATTGTATTAATCTTTTACCTACAAGAAAAATGCCATTCATTTTTCTTAATATTTTCACTTTTTGCTTCCAAAACATAGGTTATGACCCCTCATTGGAACGAGCTCGTTCCAATGAGGGGTTATAACCTATGTTTTGGGAGCAAAAAATGAAAATTTTTAGTTATACGGGGATGTTTTTTCCAAGTGCCATCTGCAACTCAAGTTAGGTGATCGGTTAAAAAGTCATACTAAGTGGCTAATTTGTGCGTGTGTGTGTCATATGATAAATAGAATATGAAATGAGTGTTTTTCTCATATAATATTTATGAAACTAGTCCGAATTTTCTGTTTGCGCTCGCCAGAGGCTCGCCAAAATGGAAAATTCTTAGACTCGTTTCATAAATATTATATGAGAAAAACACTCATTCCATATCCTTTATATATGTACTCTTATAAGGGATGTGCCTATTTTAAAATGAGTTCCAGCTGACAATCCCAAGATAGGACCAGGCAAACTAGTTAAGTAATCTGAACATAGTGGCTGGTCTGCTACTACGTTCAGATTGCTGAATTACTGTAAGGTTGAAGAGGCAAAATCAAGGAAATTTTTATTGTTACTTTCTTACATCTAGGATGATCATTCACCTTTTTGGGGGGTAAAAATTCAATAAAATGTAGTATATAAGTAGTACCAACATCATACTTTAACTCCTTATATGCTACTGGCGGATATTCCTGCCTGGGACAGGAACTCTCTTGCCATTAAAATAAGTAAAATTTAAGGATATTTAACCAAATCTTCCCCTGCAAATTGTATAGACTTTTAGACCAATGGTTCCTCACTTCAAATTTTTATGAATTTTTCATCAAATCTAGTAGCCATGACTATTTATTTATTTATTGTGGTTTAACAACACATTTGGTTAGGGTCACCTTGTGTGGAGGAAGCCAGAGTATCCAGAGAGAACCACCAAGCAATGATGAGCAACTGTCAGACCCCCCAACGTACTAACTCTGTACATGTACAAGTAGGGTTAGCATTGACTAGATTTGATGAAAAATATTTTAAAATTACTCAGCGGGTTATGAGTTAACTGTGGGTAAGTAAGAAAGGATTAGTATGATCAGACAGGCTGTTAATATAATTATTTATATATTATTATATATTATATAATTATATATATATTATTATTTTGGAACCTTGGTTGTTCATTCACTGAAAACATGTGCTGGGAGGAATCCTTGAAATTTGAGTCTTTGAGTCCTGGGTGGTAAATTTCAGTGCTGAGGAATACCACCCAGGCTTCCCATTGTGGTCACATCCCCTGCTCTTATACTAATGCCACCAGGCGAAAAGGGAACAAATGTTCAAATACTTTAAATACTTTAAATGAATATAAAAACCCTAAGATCAGCAGTTTTTTTCAGCACTAAATGTTGTTCTACGGAAAGTTAACATTTTTCTCGGTACAGATTAGAGCCCTACCAAACTTTGATTGGATTCAAAATTATCCTGATGACTTGGTTCGATTCGATTTGATTTGCATCATGCTGGTTCTAAACAGTTTTAATTGTCAAGATGTTCTCAAAATCCGACCAAGTAAATGGTCTCCTCTTGAATTCTTGGTGTATTATCAGGTCTCCTGTACAGTGGGGAGGGAGGGGGTTGTCCTGTACAGGAGACCTGATAATAGAAGAAGAGTTCAAGGAGGTTCCTATTCCGAAACTATGGTGATTCAGTTCCGGAATATTCCACTTTTATAATTGACTTGCCCTCGGGACCGCGATGGCTCAGTAGGTAGAGATGCAGACTGCAAGCTGAGAGGTTCTTGGTTCGAATCCCACCTGCAGCAACCATGCTGTGTTCTTAGGCAAGGCACTTAATCCCAATTGCCCACGTGGGGGCACTTTGGCATTGTGTACTAAGGTGTACTGCATGTCGATGATGCACTTGTCTTCAACCAATGCTGACCTTTGTGTGGAGTTAGTAAGTATGTTTAGAAGTCTGACAGCAGCTTGCCGTTGCTCGGTGGTTCTCTCCGGGTACTTGAGTTTCCTCCACCCATAAAACTGTCCGACATGAGGTAACCCTGGCTGTCGAAAGTGTCAGTAAACTCCAATAAATAATTAAATAAACTGACTTGCCCAAACAGAAAAGTCATCATTGAATGCAATACTTGACGGAAGATTGGCAGTATCTAGTGTGAAAGAAGGTGAAATATTTACAACTTGAAGGGCTGTGAAATTTGAGGTGTAATTTGATTCGATTAAATCTTCTGTCTGATTCAATTTGTGATTCCATTTGATCCAGTACTGAAATGGTTAACCAGATAATCAGTTTGAAACCAGTTAGCTACCTAACCGATTAGAAAAACCATCAACCGGTTATCCGAAATATCGATTGTGATCGTCATTCCATGTTTAAAACATAGTAAATCTACCGCTTCTCCTTTGTGAAAGATTACACATTGTATATATTGAGAAGTAATAGACTTTTGGCATTCAAGACTTTGTAATTGATCGGCAGTTTCTGCAAGTAATGAGTAATCATAGAAACTATTCCTTGGTGTGTATACAAACAAACATTGTCGAGTACTTGACAACGTTCGTTTGTATACACGCTACAGAATAGTTTGAGAATACTGCTTTCTAATTCCTATAGTTTTGATCCCATTTTCAGTGAAATAATTGCCACGCATAACCGGATATTATCTGGTTATAACTCTCGGTTAGTCCGTTACGAAAATGAGCCAACCGTTTCAGCCCTACTTTGATCCAAAATTTGAGATTCAAAGTGCTCTTAACCCTTTACCTAACCTGAAAAGCAGATGACACATGCAAAAATAATTCTTGAATAACTAATTTTTTTCATTTTTTGTCTCAAAAACATAGGTTATGACCCCTCATTGGAATGAGCTCGACGAGCTCGTTCCAACGAGGGGTCATAACCTATGTTTTTGAGACAAAAAATGAAAAAAATAATGAAAATTAATTGGCGATTTTTGAGAATAGCGCTGGCCGGTTTTGGCCATTACGTTAGGTAAAGGGTTAATTAAACAGATTTCCACTAAAAATATAAAAGAGTTAATTGTTTTTATGTTTCTATTATTTTGCTGATGGGTAGGTTAAATTCTTTCCAATCCGTGATACTATTAACACATTTGTAATCTCAATATTATATCATTCTGTTGATGACCCATGTCATTATTTGATTGGTTTTTCAGTATTTAATTAATTTACTGATGCTATCAGTGGCTTAATGACCGTTATTTCAACATATAAATAAAAACTGAATGTCAAAGATTATGAGATTGAGAGATTGATTGATAGGTATTTTTTAAGAAATGTGTGACAAAATATTGAAAGCCTTAACCCTTTACCTAACCTGAAAAGCAGACGACACTTGCAAAAATAATTCTTGAATAACTATATTTTTTCATTTTTTGTCTTAAAAACATAGGTTATGACCCCTCGTTGGAACGAGCTCAACAAGCTCGTTCCAATGAGGGGTCATAACCTATGTTTTTGAGACAAAAAATGAAAAAAATAATGGAAAATAATTGGCAATTTTTTAGAATTGTGCTGGCCAGTTTTGGCTGTTACGTTGGGTAAAGGGTTAACCCTTGAAGGCCTATTTCTGACTTTTACGACCTCAGAACTTGTGCCCTTAACATGTCATCATGAGTAGGTCCTGATGACAAGAAATAAATTACAAAGGCAGTTGTTTCTGTTTAGGCAGCCAAGACTTGATTATAGAAATTCCTGTTGAGCCACTGGATGTGTACAGGCTGTGGTCAAGTGTGAATTCTGGACAGTTGTCCAAGTCCTTAAGGGTCAAGGGTTAAGAGTTATGTTTTTGTTGATTCTAGTGTTTTGTTTGCATGTGGGTGAGGTTTCGTCCTACTAATATTTAAAATTTCTCCTTTGTTAATAATTGTATCCCCAGTTCTGAAGAGATTGGGATATACTGGATTACCTGCATCTGTCTGTCTGTCTGTCCATCCATCCACCCATCCATCCGTCCATCCGGCCATCTGTCCATCCATTCATCTGTCCATCCATCCATCCAACCGGATCCATATCTCAGCAGTATATGGGTGGATTTCAATGGAATATAGTATGCAATATCCTTGGGATGACCCTCTTCCACCACATGTTGGATGGAATTCCTCACACTATTTTCGCCTGAGTTACTTTGTCAAATTTTCAATGATTGTTTTTAATTCCTTTATGCTTTATCAGTCCAGCACTTCAGTGGGGGTATGAATTGCTTTCAGCAATACCTCTTGTTAAGTCAATCAGTGGCACTCATTGGTCCTTTCCCCATACTGAAGCACTTGCTGTCTCTCTAGTCTCTACCTTTTATAGCCGTGAGGTTAACTGAAAAATCTTCCTGTGGGAACTCTAGAAAATGGAGCAGTGCATGTTTACTGTGGTGAACAAATTCTGTATTACTGGTGAAATAAGATCTGGTAAACATTGCCTGGTGTGAAAATAGTTTGAGGTGGATATAGCAAAGTCATACGATTGACTAAACTTGACTTCATACTTATGCAGTATCATGATATAGCCCTAGATGTTGAAAGTAACCATAAACACCAATACATAAACAGATAACCAAAAATGCCTTGGTTTGCTATGATTTGGGTGCAACAGTTGAGAAAACAATGAAATTTGAATGGTAAGCAACCCTACAAATAAGCAGTCTGTCATCATCATTGACACAATTTACATGATTGACAGGCATCATTTTACTTGCACCTGACAAAATTATCAGTATAATTTTGTGGCATTGAATATGAACTCATAACTCCATGATCTCCAATTTGAGTCGACTTTTAACAATACCAAATAAGGAGCATGGTGGCTCAGTGGCTAAGGCATTGGACTTCTAACCAAAATGTCCACAGTTCAATCCCTGCCAGGGGTAACTGTCTTGTGTCCTTGGGCAAGGCACTTAATTCCAATTGCCCATGTGGAGGGGGGGGGGGGGGCATGGTGACACTGTGTACTAAGGCATACTGTACATCGATGGTGCACTTGTCTTCAACCCATGCTAACTCTGCTTGAGTGGAGTTAGTACGTTGGGGAGTTGCTCATGGGTGTTCAGTTGTTCTCTCTGGTTTGTTCTAGCTTCCTCCACTTGTAAAACTGTCTGATGTGATGTGACCTTGGCTGTTGAATGTGTTGTTAATGCCCCTGTTTCCTACAGATAATCTTTTCTTAACTGGTAGAGTGCTAAATTATTGTTGGTCATTGAAGTCGTCTGTTCACATGTTTTTATCTTGTTACAATTTATGGAGCAGTGCCTAGAGGCACTCTCCCATAATTGTTACAAAGCAAATCTACACAGACTAAATAATTTCACTTCAAAGATAAAATGAAACACACCCCCTTAATGTGAAGCCTCTAAGTTACTGTTCCTATACTAAAGACTAAAGCCCAAATGTAGGCTTATAGGACTCTTGTCAGTTTATGATTTGTGCCCCTGGAAGTAAAGCAGTGCTTGTTTACTGTTGTAAACAAGTTCTGTTTGCTGCTAAAATAGGACCCGGTCAACAATGCATGGGCGGAAATCCTGAAAAATGGGCAACATAAATATACAGTACGTGGAGAGTGAATTGTAACTAAATCACCTGCAGAGTGGCGTTATCACCCAAGCTATAACTTTCAAATTTTGTACACATCGACAAAAAATACAAGCAGTGTTTCAGCCAATGGACCTCCGTGTTTAACCCGGAGGTCCATTGGCTGAAACTTTGCTTGTGCTGGTTATGCTTTGCAGCAAATTTGCAATTATTGCTTGGGTGGAATCTCCACTCTGCAGGTGATTTAGTGATAATACACTCTCCACATACTGTATTGGTTGCACTTTGACTTTATTAGCTCATCTTGACAAAGTCAAGCTGAGCTAATTTCATCGCTCTCCGTCCGTCGTCCGTCAACACCATGTTTTGCTCTTCTCCTCCAAAGCCACTGGGCCAATTCAAGTGAAAGTTTGTGTGAGTGATGGTCCCAAAGGGGCATTTCATTTTTGTTCAACTCAGCATGCCCAGCCCCATAGGGAGGGAGTGGGGGAAAATGCTCCAAAATATTTTTAAAATCTTCTTCTCAAGAACCAGTGTGTACAATGACTTGATATTTGCTATGGAGCTTCCATATGAGGTGTAGAATCAAGTTTGTTCAAACGAAGTTCGTGAAGTAATATTTGGCTTGTAATAGGAGGGGTAAGTTTTTTGGCCCCGCCCAAAATTTCTATTTTATGAACCGATGGTCCGGTATGAACCAAATTTGGTTTGTGGTAGTATTGGGTCATAAGTACTTGACCCAAGCAAAAAAAACAATTCCCGCATCCCCATGGGAGCTAAAAATAGAAATATTTTCAAACGCCCATATTTCCCAAACCCCACAGAACAGAGAGCTTTTATTTGGTATGAAGTATCCTTATGACTGGTAGAATTGAATGGTAAAAAAAAATTGCCATCGTTTTTTTTAGGGTGTTCTGTAATGGGCATCGAAAAAATGCTGAGTCAGCATATTTGCAAAAATTTTAAAAAATCTTTTCTCCAGAACCAATCATCAGAATCTTTTGATATTTGGTATACAACATTCATAGGGGGGTCAGATAAAAGTTTGTTGAAATAAAGCTCATTGGTTCATATTTGGGCTCTCTACAGGAGCCCGAAGTTTTAACATAGGGTAATATGGGGAATATTCTTTAAAAATCTTCTTCTTCAGAACCACCAGTCAGAATATTATAATATTTGGTATACATCATTGTTATGAGGGTCAGATTCTAGATTGTTCAAACCAAGTCCCTAGGTTAATATTTGGGCTTCCTACGGAAGCCCAAATTTTATCTTTGTTCAAAATGGAGGGTAATTTAAAAAAATCTTCCTCTTCAGATCCATCAGTCAGAATGCTTTGATATTTGGTATGCAACTTACCTATGGGGGTCAGATTCAAGTTTGTTCAAATCAGATCCCTTGGTATATATTTGGGCTCACTATGGTAGCCCAAATTTTTACTTAGTGCAATATGAGGAAATTTCTTTAAAAATCTTCTTCTTCAGATCCACCAGTCGGAATGCTTTTATATTTGGTATACAGCATCTCTGGGGGGGGGGGGGGGGGGGGGGGGGGGGGGGGGGGGCAGATTCCAGGTTGTTCAATTCGAGTGCCTAGGTTAATATTTAGGCTCCATATGGGAACATGAAATTTAACTTAGTACAATATGAGGGAATTTCTTCAAAAATCTTCTTCAGATTCACTTGTCAGAATGCTTTCACATTTGGTATACAACATCTCTAGGGGGGGGGTCAGATTCAAGTTTGTTCAAATCGGATCCATAGGTTAATATTTGGGCTCGCTATGGTAGCCCAAATTTGAACTTAGTGCAATTCGAAGAAATTTCTTTACAGTTTCTCTTCTTCAGATCCAACAGTCAGAATGCTTTCATATTCGGTACACAACATCTCTAGGGAAGTCAGATTTAACTGTGTTCAAATCAAGAGCCTGGATTAATATTTGGGCTCTCTATGGGAGCTGGAATTGGCCATTTTGCTGAAGAATTAAAAATTTTGTATTCAGTACCCTCTAGAGGTACTAAGATTAATCCACATAGGTTGTATCAAGGGGCTTCATAGAGGAGCTCTACATTTTACTTATGATCAACTGAAAAAAAGGCATGATGCCCAGATTATTTTTATCACTCCTGAGGGACTCAAGGATTGACAGTGTAGCCTATGGAGATGGCTTGCTTAATGTAGACTCATTCTTGGACTCTGTTTAAATTGTGTTCTGTACAAGATGAGCGCTTCGGGCCCCATGGGGCCTCTTGTATCCATGTTGCCTCTTGTATCCATGTTGCGGTCACGATTAGCCATTGTGCAGAAATATGTAACCTTAAACACCAATAAATAAATAAATGATTAGTTCAGGTTATGCTGTTTGTTATATGACACTGGGGCCCCATCAATTTATATATGCTTTATCACAGTAACTTTATCCTGCATTTGCAGTAATCACACTATTAATTGAAAATAGAATATGTTTTCATTTTTGGAATTCACTTTAAAAAATTTCCACAATCCAGTATAAGAAGTTCCAATAGTTCCTTGAATCCAGCACCCTACGTAACGACATGTAACTAACTTTCCAAAAGCATTTTTACTGCCTTAGTCATTATATATTTTCATGAAGCATGTGATATGGCAGTTACAATTTTTTATAACCAGAAAGTGTGACTAAAGGGCAATTTACATGGCAGAAAATAATCCAGGTTTATATTTATCCGGGGAATAAAAATCACAAAATTTTATTCCAGGAATATAATTTGAAAAATAATCTGCGTTCACATGTACTTTGAGAAATCTGGAGTATTTTCGGATGACGTGGTCATTTCATGCAAAGAGATGGAACGACTCCGACGCACTAGACAGAAAGTCTTGCCATATGCTCTTTCAATCGGGATTACGGTGGGCAGTTTGCGGCTTCGATCGTGTTGGCAGCGACCTCGTCCAGAGGTCTGGTACACGGAAACTGTCAAAAAAACCTTCAACGACAAAGACTGGTTTGATAATTTTCGGATGAAAAAATCCACCTTTGACCAACTGTGCTTAGAGTTGGCTCCCTACATCCAGCCTTCTGAGAAATGTGTGCGTCAGGCGATTTCTGTGGATAAACAGATTGCAATGACTGTCTATTGGCTAGCATCAGATGCAGAGTATCGGACCATAGGCAATCTTTTTGGCGTGGCTACACCAACAGTTTGCAAAGTTGTTCATCGTGTCTGTGAAGTGATTTCTGACGAACTGCGTGAAAAATATATACACTTTCCCAGTGGAAATGATCTAAGGAATGTTGTTAAAGGATATAAAGAAAAATGGGATTTTCCAAATTGTGGGGGTGCAATAGACGGTTGTCATATCGAAATTATAAAACCGGAGTTAAATCACGGAGATTACGTAGACAGGAAAGGAAAATATTCTTTAATATTACAAGGTGTGTGTGATGATCGGTACATATTTCGTGAAATTAATATTGGTTGGCCAGGAAAAGTGCACGATGCTCGTGTTTTAGCTAACTCTAACATATGTGACCGTGGAGAAGATGGATCGCTGTTCATGCCGGATTCAGGTGTCAAGGTTTGTCTGAGAGATGAAGAGTTGTTTCTGCCTATAACACTCATCGGCGATCCAGCGTATCCTTTGCGCAAATGGCTCATGAAGCCTTTTATCGGACGAGGATCACTTCCAACAATCCAGAATGTCTTTAACTATAGACTCAGTAGAGCAAGAATGACTATTGAAAACGCATTTGGCCGACTGAAGGGTCGATGGAGAGTTCTCGCTAAAAGACTCGACGTTAAAGTTCTGTTTGCTTGTGATGTGATAGCTACCTGCTGTGTGCTCCACAATTTCTGTGAAACAATGAAGGAAGATTTTGATGAAACTCTAGTCCAAGAACCCAATGGAGATGACCAAACTGTTGAGGAATTTGATGTTCATGGAGAAGAATTTAGCGGACAGGCCGGCAAGGAGATTCGGGACACACTCGCCGACTATTTCATTAACACCATTTAACACAAAATGGAGAAATTGTTGCCAAAAAGTTCGAGATTATTTGTCAAATTCATGTTTTAAACATATTACCAATAAAAGAGTTATATTGAGTGTCATCATTTGCCACAATCGATCCGACAGATCCGAATGTGTAGTACCGGTGGAAACATTTTTAAAAAGTCGAGGGGCCAGAATGCCGGCATTCAAAATTCCTAATGAAATTTAGAATTTGCAATCTAGGTCTAAAAACAATACCTTACTCCTGGCAGTTACATTCTTGTTAAAGGGGCTAGAAAAATGGTTCATTGTTAGCTAAAGCAAACCACAAAATTCACATCTTTCCTTACAATGACCAATAAAATACGAATATAAATGTCAGTGGAATGAGCGTATGGAGCTGGTTCCATTGACACCCAAATTCGTACCAGGTGTAGGCATTTGATTGTGTTCCGACCGTTTTTTTTCGAGTATCCTTGAGTGATATATATATATAAATATGACTTCTTACAAATTTTGTTTTGGAACAGGTCCAAAGAAGTCACCAGCTCAAGTAGCTAGTACAAGTCCCTTCACAGGCGTATGAGACGATTTTATGAAGGGGATTGGGAGGGGCGACTGGCTCAATTTTGTCCGAAAAATCTTCGTCGTAATCAATGGTTCGATATTATATTGACGTAGGTTTGTACACAATAACACTATAACTAAGCAATTCAGTCTGCTCACAACTAATAGCATGCATAGCTGATATTAGTCATTGCTTGACTGAGGCCTGGGACTACCTAACCCCCACCCCCATATAGGCCTCTATCATGTGGGGAGTGGGAGTCAGGTCCCAGACCACAGTCATACAATTACTAGCTTTATACTAGCCTTAAAATTCTCGCGTCGGCATTCTGCATCTTTGATCTGATATCTCTTAACAAATAGCGCACCTTATTCTAGTCCTACAGGTCTTGTGTCGGCGTTGTGTAGCTTTGATCTTAAGTTTTAAACGGAACTGAACATGATTTCGGGCACGCAATTCAGATTTTGACTACTTAGCTCTCATCTAGGAAGTATTTCCTTCCGTTCAATTAGTTAACTAACGCTATTAATATTTTATAGGCCCTCTATCAGAAAAAATGATTGATTGCCTGAATTCGTGAATTCCCCTGGCTCATACGCCTACGAGTCCCCTTTTATGTATGTTAGCGGGATGGGGAACTAAATGCCCCAGTATAAGTTATTATGTCTGATCATCACAGGGAGACAAAGCATGCCCTCCTTTCCCCTCTTTATCGCACCTCTCTCTTTCTCTCTCACTCTCTCTCTCTCCTGCACATGTGAGAGAGAGAGAGAGAGAGGGGGGTAGAGAAAAAAAGAGAGGGGGCGAGGGAGAGAGAGAGAGAGAGAAATAGGGAGAGAATGGGTGGGAGTGTAAGAGAGAATTTAGAATTTGCACTTTCAAATATGGCTACGATTAAGACTTGTTAATCGACCCGGTGTGAAAGGAATGGTAGTCCGTGGGAATATTTGTCCTCGTGGACTAATATTCCGCGGAATAATAATCCTAGGTCTACCATTTCTAGAAATAGTAGTCCATTGGACTATTCTTCCTATGAATGGTAGACCTAGGACAATTATTCAGAGGAATAACAGTCCGGAGACTATTATTCCGACGAATAATAGTCCAGGGGGACTATCGTTCCTACGGACTTCCATTCCTGTGACACCGGCTCTCCCGGATTCCATATTTGCATGATTTTACTGGGTCAAAAAATTGAATTCGCGGCTAAAAACGTAGTATTTTTTTTATTTTCCACAAAGCACTGTACAAATAAGGGGTTAAAGTGCCTTCTTGCTTCTCCATAAAACTAAAATTAAAAGCCGATTTTCAGCACCTTTATCATTTCACGAAATGTTTTGTCGTTGTAACAGTAAACTCAAAGCTGGTAGAAGGATCTGGACATGCCGTCTTCAAAGTTCTCTGCAGATGAACTGAGCCAGCTGTTGTCTGCAGAAGCATGGCGTGGAGTAAAGTTAGCACTATGTACAGGAGGACCCATTCTTCCTGGTGGTTGTCGTGTCGCTGTATTATTGGTAGCTAACCGCATAATCATCTCCATCATCCGGAATTGATGATCATGTTCCATTTTCTTTCGTCGCTCTTCTGATTCGATCCTTAGCCTTTCCATTTGTCTTTTTTATATCAGCCTCCAGTTTTAGTTTTTCCAATTCCAAATGTTTTTCTTCAATCCTTTCATTCGAAGAAGTAAACTTATCCATTACGGTACCCAAGGCAGTTTCGAACTTTGACTTTTTAGCAGGTTTAATAGGTTTTTTGAATGAAGCTGTTGCACGGCGTTTAGTTGTTTGGCTGTTCGCTGAATCACTGGAATCATGGATAGTTTGTTCATTTTCGGTCTCTGTGGTGACAGTCGTTGTTGATTCTGTTGAGTCTTGAGTTTGGGAGGCTGTTTCAATATCAACAGTTGCAATGGCTTCTGTGTCTGAACCACGGTCAGACATTGCTTCGACCCCACTCAGGTTACCAGCATCGACATCCGACTCTCCATTGTCGTTATCTGATATATTCTGGGTTCCAGTGTCGATTACCTTTAAAGGCGATGAAGCTGGGCGACTCCCTAGTATACTGTGCAGTTTTTCATAGAACTTACATGTTCTGCCAGACCCACCACTTCTGGAAAGTCTGTCCCGACAGTCGCGATAATTTTTCTTCAACACTTTTATCCTCGTGCGAACTTGATCCACAGTTTTCTCGACATCGAGCTCAGATAGCTTACCAACTACATCATTATATATACCACTTCGGCTGAGCTTAGGGTTGTCAAGAATAGCCTCTACATCCAGTTCCAGCCATGCATCCAACAGCGTATTTGTATCAAGGTCAGACCAAGTAGAACCACGACCTTTCCGACTTTTCCCAGGCATTTTATCTCTTAGTTGTTTTGAAACACAATATAATCCCGCTTCTTACACTTGCCGCGCTTTTCAAGACAGGAAATGACCAAACTATTGAATGCGTGATGAAAATGATGACGTATTGTTTGAATAATCCACGATTATTTTCCTCCTGCGATTTACATGAGCAGGAAAGTGCATTTTATTCCTAGATTATTTGATTTTCGACCACCTCTCGGGGTGGAGTATTTTTGAAGAAAATATTCCCCGAACAAATAAATAATCCCCGAATAATTGCATTCACATGACAAAAAATTAATATCCAGGGTTATTTTTTGATCCTAGATATTAAATAATCTAGGAATATATCTCGTCATGTAAATGGGGTTTAACTCTGTGCACTGTACAGCCTTAGTGTAAATGTCATCTATTTCAAATCTTTACCCAATGTAATGGTCAAAACCAGCCAGTACTATTCAAACTCAGCTTAAGAACCCTCGTTGGGTTTGTTTTTAGTGAATTCCAAAAATCAAAACATTTTCTGTTTTCAATTAATAGCTTGTTAGTAATGGATCCCAGATTTCAAGTTTGGGCTGTGTCACATTTTAGTCTTGGGTAATGATGATTTGGAGAAGCCATACCCCCCAACACCCCCCCCCCCCCCCCCCCCCTCCATCATCAGAAGCCAGTTATAAGAGTGTTTACAACAGGAGGCGCATGTCATAATGACCTCTGATGCATGGGGTACAGTGTTATTTGCGATAACATATGAACATCCACAAGGCACAACTACAGGTACTGGATGTCCATGTGTTATCGTGGATAATACCATGTCCCCTGGTGTTGGTAATTGTAAAAAAATTTAGTTACTAAACAAAAAGTAGGGATGGGTGCTTGCCAATATCCACCCATTATTGGTATCAGTTTCCATTTTGACACTCATTTCATATTGCATTTTTTTGTCAAGTGATTAATATTTAGTTTTCTTTTGGGCAGCTACTTAATCTTATGAACTTTAAACCAATTTAAATTCAATGTCAAAAAAGTATTTTATAATGAATTACCAATCACTTCCGTCCTTTAATTGAGTAGAAAATATGGAGCCAATAAAAATATTTATATGGGTTTTTTTTAGTATAATTAATTAATATACAAATACCCAAAAAATGTTAACTGTCAAAACAAGGGTTTGATTTTGAATGATCATTGAAGAATTGAGTAATTTTTGTTGGCAAGCTTCACAGAGTTAGCATTGATTTCATTATCTCATTTGTCACTAATGATCAGAACATTATTACACCCACAACCACAGGAGGGTGTTTAATAATAGTGGAGACCTCAGTATACATGAATGTATGAATGTTCAAACATTCTTTACATGTCATGTCTGTCCACTGGCTTCAGTATTAACCCTTTACCCAGCATAACCTCCCTAGCGTTCAACCAATGATCAGGACCGGTCACCACAATCGGCCGATTGTGGGCAATCGGATGACTATGTCAACGGCTCTTGAAACATCAGGTCAACCGATTGCTGCCAAGCTTTTTGTGATGATTCATCAACTGCATTTTATTATCTTCTGCAATTGTTCAATTGTTTATGTCAAATAATTTCAATGATACCATTCAATAAAGTTTAGAAACAACCACAATGTGTATTCTTCATCTCTCTAGACATGCCCCTTTACTGGATATACAAGTTAACCCTTTACCCAACGAATTGCCCGCATCCGCCCGCGTAATATGCAAATTCAGCAGTTGAAAAAAAAATTTTTTTCAAAAAATTTCAACAAAACCATATCATGTGACCCCTCGTTGGAACGAGCTCGTCGAGCACATTCCAACAAGGTGTCACATGATATGGATTTGTTGAAATTTTTTGAAAAATTAAAAAAAATGATATTTAAAATAATAAATTTTGTTATCGCCTCTGTTGGGTAAAGGGTTAAATGACATGTTAAGCTTAGAATTTAGCATAAATGCGGCAATCACCAGTTCATGCAGGAAAAAGTGAAGGTTGCACTCTGTTGACTCAGGTTGCAGTAAAATTACCAGTCGCACACACTTGGGCGGTAAATGTGGCTATAAGAGCCATGTTTACTGCCAAATTGTGTGCTACTCGTAATTTTATTGCGACCCCAGTCATTGAAGTTTAACACTGTGAAAAATGTTCAGGTTAATGTAGTTCTTTCGAGCATCGGCTTGTGCAGTTGTGCACGGTATTACAATCAGAATCGGCCGATTGTGAGCTCAAATAACCAGTAATCGGTCAGCAACCATTTTTGGTAATCGTTTGAGCACTAAACCTCCCAAACTGACCAGCACTATTCACAAAAAATTACCATTCAATTTTCATTATTTTTTTCCATTTTGTCTCAAAAACAGCTCATTGAACTCATTTCAATGAGGGGTCATAGCCTATGTTTTTGACACAAAAGATGAAAAAAATTGGCCAACTGCATGGGATAGCATCAGCAAATTCACCCTCTGGGGACCTCATTTTGCAAATGACTGATTGCTTATTTTCAGGCTTGTACATGATAGTAGCAAGTTAAATAGCTTTTATATTGCTAACAAAAGAGTTTGATGGGGATGGGGGGGGGGGGGATGGGTTTGGTCTGTCTGCGCATAAGTTTGTTAGTATGTTTGTCCAGGAATAATTATAGTACATTTTCTATCACATTCTCATTTGTAGGAGTTATTTAGCGTGTGTGTGTGCATATATACTGGGTCAATTTCCATCCTAAATAATGTGGTTTTCAATTGTCATGTCGATTTAGCTGACTTGGGAAACAAATAAAATGGAACCTTACTTGTACTGGATCCACTAATATGTAAAATTTGTTATTTCTACCTTGTTTTTTTACTTAACCCTTTACCCAACGAATCGCCCGCATCCGCCCGCGTAATATTCAAATTCAGCAGTTGAAAAAATATTATTTTTCAAAAAAAATTCAACAAAACCATATCATGTGACCCCTCGTTGGAACGAGCTCGTCGAGCTCGTTCCAACGAGGGGTCACATGATATGGTTTTGTTGAAATTTTTTGAAAAATTTGAAAAACTGATATTTAAAATAATAAATTTTGATATCGTCTACGTTGGGTAAAGGGTTAAACTGTTTCTATATTTATAACAAGCTAAAATAAATATTTCTTCATTCATGGCCTTACTTGAGTATTTTGCAACCATGTCTGCAAGACATTCTGACTACAAATCCCAATGATGTTTTTAGAAGTTCAACCTGTTTTAGTTGGGTTATGTTTCTCTCATCAGACCACAATACTCTCATTATCCCTTTACCCAACACAGATGACATCAAAATTTATCATTTCAAATATTTTTTTCTCCAAATTGACCCCTCATTGGAACAAGCTCGTTCCAATGAGGGGTCACATGATATGGTTTGGTTGAAATTGTTTGAAATATAATCTTTTTTCAACTGCTCAGTTTGTAAATTACGCGGACGGCAAGCCTGAATAAAAGCAACCTGTCATTTGAAAAATTGGGTTCCCAGAGGGTGAATTTGCTGATGCTATCCCATACAGTGGGCCAATTTATCCTCTTGGTACATCTTTCTCTTTTGGCTTGAAACCTTGATTCAGACTGAG
The DNA here is from genome assembly GCA_031216915.1 of Pictodentalium vernedei. Lineage (NCBI taxonomy): Eukaryota > Metazoa > Mollusca > Scaphopoda > Dentaliida > Dentaliidae > Pictodentalium > Pictodentalium vernedei. The sequence continues at coordinate 431,275,107 of CM062294.1, read as the reverse complement.
GTTCACAGAGGGTACATTTTGTGATGCTACTCTGCGCAGCAGGGTAGCATCACCAAATTCACCCTCTGGGGACCTCATTTTGCAAATGACAGTCTGCTTATTTTCAGGCTTGGCAGGCGGACGCAGCCGATTTGTTCGGTAAAGGGTTAAAATGTAGGATTCACAAGAGGTAGAGATATAAACAATTTCCTTGGTCGCAGTAACCCTGCCCATCGGCTAAAAATTCAAATTGGCCTGTTCAGAGACCTATTAGCTAATGTCTGATGTCCTGGATTATAGCATACATTTCATGCTGTTATTCTCAATACCAAACAACTGTTTTCAATTTCTACCCAATATTTACATTTATATCACATCATAACTTTTATAATGAATGATAGTCGAATTTCATCACTCGGAGTCGGATTTGTAACTCGACCGATTAATTAAATAGCAAATAAAGCCCCGGAGGAATATTTACAATTAAAATACAAATTGCATAAAGAGGAAACTTTTTGTTGCTGATGTTTAGAAATTAAAATATGTCGACCATAGATTACATGTAATACTTTATTACCATAAGTATTTCACTCTTTGTTATAAATTTTATCTGTCTGCCTGGAACTGTTGGATGGACATATTGAGAAAATTTTATTCCGCTCAGACGGATTGATATATTGAGAATTTTTTTTTATATATATAGCTTTGTTATGGATACTCACAGATCAAGTTCGAATTTCGTTCCACTCGGTTGATTTTTGGTGGAGTTACTGCCCTTAAACTTAGAATTTTTAGAGTTTTTCAGATTTGTTTTCATTTTCTGGACATTTTTTCATTATGGGTGGACATATTGAGAAAATTTTTGGTTTTGGTATGTAGCTTAGTTGTGGATACTTACAGATCAAGTTTGAATTTCATTCCCTGTCGGTCCATCTCTCCAGAATTGTTTTCCGGACGATTTTCCTTATGGATGGACATATCGAGACAATTTTTGGTACACAGCCTTGTTATAGATACTTAGAGATCAGGTTTGAATTTCATTCTGCTCAGTTGATTTTTGGGTGGAGTTACTGCCCTTGAACTTAGTTACCGTTTTCCAGACTTGTTTTTGTTATGGATTGACATACAATGGAATCTGTCTTGAGAGACCACCCTTTTTGCCATAGAAAAGTGGGACCTCAAAACCGGTGGTCTCTCATGACAGGTCCATTATAGAGTAAAACATCCAGATGGTACAAGGCCACAACGGTCTCTCAAGACAGGTGGTCTCTCATGGCCGTGGTCTCTCAAGACAGATTTTACTGTATTGAGAAAATTTTTTATCTATAGCTTTGTTATGGATACTTACAGATCAAGTTCGAATTTCGTTCCACTCTGTTGATTTGTGGTGGAGTTACTGCCCTTGAACTTAAAATTTTTAGAGTTTTCTGGATTTTTTTTCATTTTTTCGACTTTTTTTCGTTATTGTTGGACATATTGAGAAAATATTTGGAAAAAGCTTTGTTGTGGATACTTGCAGATCAGGTTCGAATTTCATTCCACTTGGTTGATTTTTGGTGGAGTTATTGCCCTTGGACTTACAATTTTTACCATTCTCCAAACTTTTTTATATACCCGCATAGTGTTTTATAATTTCTGGAAATACGGGTGTATTATGCACTATCAAACAGCGTCCTCTGGTTTTAATGTAATTTACCGTATTCAGTCCGATCAATATACTTTTATGCCACCTCTGATAGTCTTTGAATGAAAATTCTGCTGGGCTATTTAATGAATGCAATGACAGAATTTGAAGACAGAATTTATCGGGATATTGGGACAATAGAATATAATAATGGCTATATATAATATAAGTTATCCAGTATCTGTACCCAGTTGATATGACCCCACAAAGTTGCTCTTCTGTTTCTCAGGCCATTTTTAGCTTAACTTGACCAAGTCAAGATAAGCTATAGCCATCATGGGTGCGGAAGTCTGTAAATCTGTCAGTCTGTTCACATTTTCTTTGGCACAGGCTGCACCCTGTAGTTCTTGTCCAATCATCACAAAAATTTCATACGCAGGTTCGAGATCATGTCTTGATGAGAACATTCCCTTTTGGTTTCGATCGGTCAACTGTTATGGCTATGAGAGCCTGAAGTTCAGTCAACCATGATGGCCGCAGGGGCACATTACCTAGATTCCTTTAGCACAGTCTACATGCAGATTGCATTTATAAAGTTCATTGCAAATTTGTAGGATGACCTAGTATAATGTCTAGATGAGAACCTACTATTTTGGCCTTGATCGGTCAACTGTGACAGCCACACAGGCACGTGACCTAGATTTGTTTAGTACAGTGTACAGTTCATATTTATGGAGCAATTTCATTGTAACTTGGAAGTATAACTTGGTATAATGTCTAGATGAGACTCGTAGTTTGGTCACGATTGGTCAGCCATTACCACCGCCTGGTCACTTGACCTAGATTCCTTTAGCACTGCTTACAGGTTGTTTTTTATGAAGGGATTTCATTGTAACTTGGTAGGATAACTTGGTATGATATCTAGATAAGACTCTCTATATTTTGGACATGATCAGTCAACCTTGACCGCCGAAGCGTCACATGAACTAGATTCCTTCAGCAAAGTCTACGAGTTATATTTATGAAGGGATTTCATTGTAACGTGGTACGATGACTTGTTTTGGAATGATTTCACGGTAACTTGGTAACTTTGGTTGACATACATTAACTGTGAGGGCTACATTAAACCAGGCCTCAGTTCTTTACTACAGTCTACACCTCAAATTATTCTTATTGAAAACATGGCATATAGGGAACAGAAATTAACATATTCTCAATTATCACAATTCTTGTCTTATTTCGTCTTATTTCATAATCCTCTCATAAACATTGAACATTATCCTTTTCATCGAACAGTACACACAGTCAAGTTAAGCAACAGTATCATTGACACTTTCTTTTGTAAAACTGCATGTGGGCAGGAGTTTTTATGCCCCCGAAAAAAAATTTTCTGGCACATAAAATTATAGTGTTTGTCATTTCCATCTGTACGTCTGTCCATCCGTCAGGAAGATTTTTGTGTCCGCTCCATAACTCTGAGATACTTCGTTGGATTTTGTTGAAACTTGGCATACATGTCACTTATGGGGAGATGATGCGTCGTGCACACATTTTTTTTTGTTCGATGGAGGTCAAGGTCACAGATCAGGGTCATAGTTTGGGAGAATCCATCTCCGTATGGTCACTGTTAGTCTTGTTTTATTTTATTTTTGTAATTATTTCTTTGCCATCAAAAGTTCATGTTCTTGGTTTGTTTTATGTTTTAGGCCCCATAATCTACAGAATAGCATAGGAGGTGGTGTATTTCATCCCTAGAGTGCAAGAAGGTTTTCCAAAGCCTTGTACTCTAGGGACAAATTTATCAATTTTATTAACATGAGTAAAATATCAGGAATTGGTTATAAAAAGAGACCATGCGTCAGCCAACAGGACTATGCTGGAGGACCTGAGAAATAGATTTTTAACTTTTTTAGGCCTATCCTAAGTTTGGTAACAGTATTTTAAATTTAACCTGTGAAATGTTGCATCTAATATTTACTGCGACTTTAAACTTGCTGTCTCACTTTTTAGAAAGAGACGTCAAGTAATTTTGGTCCCAACAACATCTAATGTGCACCAAAGTGTGGGCTATATCAAATGCATATTAATATTCAAACAATGAATGCAGTGTTTTCATATTAATCCATATTATTTCATTTTCAGTGCTTTCTCCCTGCCAGATTAAGAGACCTGTGTATTGATTATGTTGAAATTACTACTACATTTAGTTAGCCCTTTACCCAGCGCAGACGATATAAAAATTTATTATTTTAAATATAATTTTTAAGCTGCGACTAGCAGCTCTATAAGTGGCAATGTTGGTCTGTCTGTCTGTCTGTCTGTCTGTCTGTCTGTCTGTCTGTCTGTCTGTCTGTCTGTCTGTCTGTCTGTCTGTCTGTCTGTCTGTCTGTCTGTCTGTCTGTCTGTCTGTCTGTCTGTCTGTCTGTCTGTCGGTCGGTCGGTCGGTCGGTCGGTCGGTCGGTCGGTCTGTCTGTCTGTGACAAACAAGTTTCAAAACTCAATAAATTTTGAAATACTTGATGGAATGACTTTATATTTGGCATGTAAGTGTATCCTATTGATGTCTAGCCACTGTTCAATGCATGTGTTGTTCCAAATATTTTTCTTGGAGTTATGGCCGTTGATGAACTTAGAATTTTGTGAAATTGCACTACCCGTCGCAACTACGGTGTCGATGTCGCGATTTTTAAAAAAAAATTCAAAAAATTTCAAAAAAACCATATCATGTGACCCCTCATTGGAACGAGCTCAATGAGCTCGTTCCAGTGAGGGGTCACATGATATGGTTTTGTTGAAATATTTTGAAAAAATTAATTTTTTCAACTGCTCAATTTGCATTTTACACGAATTATCATGTGTGAATGGCTATTCATCTTTTAACTGGACTTCAGACCACCAAGTAATAAACTTGGCAAAGTTTTAGAGTTTGTTTGATTTGAAATAAATATTTTGTAATTACAATGTATAAAACTCCCCTCATTTTTTCTGTTGGCTTTAGATCAGCAAATATACTGTAAAAACTTGGCAGATTTAGATTTTGTTGTTTTTACATTTTTTACAGCTATTTTGTCAATTCGATCACGTCACCTTATCTTCATAAGGGAGTTTCATTCTAAACACCATCGTGGCATTACACAGTATGAAAGACGCATTCCATTTCCACATGGAGTAGCCTATATATGTGGTAATGATTGTGAGGAAATAAGAATTGTTGCTTCTGGAGGTTCTAATAAATGGCAAACCTGCCATGTTTACAACTTTATTCTTAGCTTGGCTAAAAAAATAGCAGAAAAGAAACCTGATTGTTCTTCAAACTAGAGATGGTCAATATACCGAAAGACCGAACCAATATCCATGGTGATACCGAAAAACTGAATCGAATCAATCATTGAATACCAAAACCATTTGAATTTTAAAATTTTCCTGCATTCACTATTTATAAGGCCCTGTTGAGGCTTGATAGCAGTTGATGGGTTCATTTTCATGTAAGAGGTGGCTGATTTTATTTTTAGTTTTATTAACCCTCTGGGGGCCTGGGTAATTGTCATGTATTCTCACTAGACTACATCCTGTACTTGTCCCTGCTACTTAACCCTTTACCTAACGTGAAAAGCAGACGACACTTGCAAAAAAAATTCTTGAATAACTAATTTTTTTCATTTTTTGTCTCAAAAACATAGGTTATGACCCCTCGTTGGAACGAGCTCAAAGAGCTCGTTCCAACGAGGGGTCATAACCTATGTTTTTGAGACAAAAAATGAAAATATTTTGAAAATTAATCGGCGATATTTGGGAATAGCGCTGGCCGGTTTTGGCCGTTACGTTGGGTAAAGGGTTAACAGTGATTTCTTGCCAAGTCTTGGCTGTCTTACTGCCCAGGAGATTTGTTTATTGCCAGCTGACCTTCTGATCATGGCATGATCAGGCACATGCTCTGAGATTGCAAGCGCCTCAAATAGGCCTTCAAAGGTTAAGGTTTGTTTTGAAGAAGTCACAAAATTACTGTAGATATTATTTTTGTACATAAAAGAATGTCACCGTTGAGCTCATTAGCAGTGGCATTTGTGGAGTTGTTGTAGAGTGATACAGGAACAACTCATTCTGTATTTTCCTGATGTGAATTCCCTTTTGGTACTATCAGCAAATCTTAGTCAAGTCAGATACCGAATACCGATCCAATACTGAGGTATACACCCTTAAAAATCCCTAAACCGATACCAAACTCAAAATTCCAATACCGCCCCCCCCCCCCCCTCTCTAATTCAAACCTGATAACAAGAATCCACTTAACCCTTTACCCAATGCAGACAATATCAAAATTTATGATTTTAAATATTTTTTCAAAATTTTCTTATTATTTCAATAAAACCATATCAAATGACCCCTCATTAGAACAAGCGCGACGAGCTCATTCCAATGAGGGGGGGTCATATGATATGCTTTTGTTGTAATTTTCTGAAAATTAATATTTTTTTCAAATACTGAATTTTCATATTTACGGGGGTGGATTTGGTCAATTCATTATGTAAAGGGTTAATTGACTCATTGCATTGAAAGTTTTCAGCTTCATCTCTGTGTCTCTCAATCTGGAAAAAAGCATAATTACAGATTTGCTTTATTGTAGGGACCTGCGAACCTTCGATTATTCGATTCGATTTTGAATCCTTGCAGCTATTCGATTTGATTCGATGCTGGTGTCATGGGTTCGAAATTATCGAATCTCGTCGGACTAGGTCGGGAAAACTTTTTTCACGCCACTGTGCCGATACGTGTGTTTCTGCTCCGATAATAGGCTTGCAATCACGTTCGTTTATCAGTTAGTTAGGCGCGTGCATCGGAGTAGCACCCCCACCCACCCCCATCCGGTAACATTCCCGTTATAATATAACCTCGCAACTTGGTCTTAAATCGGCATGCTCGCATGATCGCATCGTATATGCATTATGCACACCACTGCGTGTTACGGGAGTTCAACGAAACCAGCATGTTTTACAGTAAAGTGCAGTATAATAGAATTACCCCCCTCACATTGCAATTTGCAATGAAGCGGTCACGCGTTTACATAAAGACGCCGACACAGAACGTATATAAAGCGGAGAGGTCAATGTGCGTTTATATGTGTCGTGAATCACTCGTGATTAAAGATCAGGGGAAGTTGGTAACAGCAGTTATTGTTGATACATGTGATGACCCAATGAAGTTGAATGAACGTACCAGAACAAGCTAACTTATATGATATACCAGGCTGCAGAATTGCGTTTCTTTTAGTTTGAATGGTTTAATTTAGCTTTCGATATTTTAATTCGCGTGTGACGTGTGTTTACAAAAGTTCAGTATGGCCAAGTATGTTTCCATTTCCTGCCAGTTATCACCACCGGTCTATTATCCAAAAATGCCAACGATCCTACGGCACCCGAAACAACAATTGTCAGCATATACACGACCACTATTCGATATTCGAGATTCGATTTGATACGAAATCCTCGTTCACATTCGATTCGAGACAAAATTTGATACTCGCAGGTCCCTACTTTATTGTCAATCATTAAACATGTACATAAATTAAAAATGGGTTAACCCTTTACCTAACGTAATTTGCAAATTGAGCAGTTTTAAAAAATTAATTTTTAAAAAATTTTCAACAAAAAATGTGACCCCTCATTGGAACGAGCTCAATGAGCTCGTTCCAATGAAGGGTCACATATGGTTTTGTTGAAATTTGTTGAAAAAGAATTTTAAAAATAGCAATTAAAATAATAAATTTTGATATTCTCTGTGTTGGGTGAAGGGTTAAAATGTCACATCATCTTATATGTATATTCAAAGTGATTGTCTTTCTAATCAGTGCTAGAAATGAACAAAATTGACGGGTGCAGTTTTTAGCTCCCACTAAATCAGAGATGAGAGTAAATTGCACCCGTAAAATATTAGTATATGAATTTTCGAGGGACTACTGTCAATAAATACCTGAAACCTTAACAATTTGAACCCAAGCGGGCGCTTTTCCAGCCAGGAACATGATACGTCATAACGTCATTAAATAGGATGGCTGTTCAGTAAATGTGTGTAGTAGACAATCAATATTTTCTACATGCAGCCCTGAGGCTGCACGTTGAAAATATTGATTGGTCTACCCCAAATCATGCATCTGGACTCTTCTAATTGCTGCCATTGAACTGGCGTGTCAGATACCACTAGTGTTCAAAGGGTTAAGTGTATAAGGGATTGCAGAATTATGACAGTAACTTGCCACTGACCACAGTCTGCTGCTTTCTCAAAACAACGCACATTTATATGCCCTCACAGTATATTAGTGCTCCACAATATTTTTCATCAAGTGCATTTTTTAGCTCCCGTACAATAAAAATCATGGGTGCTGACGGGAGCAATTGCATTCGCACCCGTCTCATTTCCAGCCTTGTCTAATGGTATTTATCTTTTCATGTGTAGTAGCCTGTGTGGTAATAATTGTGAGTGAATAAGAGCTATTGCTGCTGACATGATCTCTGTATCTCTCTGTATAGTGGAAAGCGAGACTTTAAATTTCATTTTGTATCAAACATTAAACATAAATATAACTGGTTGAAAAAATCAATGCAAGCCACTTTTGAGTATGATATACAGGATATAGCGAATTATTTAGTGTTTATTTGATGTGTTGAAAGCCTGTAGATTACTTGTACTTTCTTTGTCCCCATACCTTCGAAACTTGAGACCTCTGAATTCATACTTTTCACTATTTATATGTTAACATTCAGCTACTATTACTAGTTTTGATTTATATACTGAGTTCACCCCAAATCACCAGATAGTGTTTATTTAGAATCATAGATTATTATGCCCCCGACCTCCGAAGGAGGATTCAGGGGTATCTAGTGAAACCCTCTGTCCACCCTCCATCTGTCCGTACAAACATTTTGCATTGTAATTTCAAAACCATTGGTCAGATTTCGTTCTCCTGTGGTATGCTGGTAGACCTGCATGAGGGAACAGATATGCACAAGAAACATTCTGTCAAATAATCTTTCACAGAGTTATGTCCCTTTTTTCACTTTTTCGAGTTAGAAAATTTTCATGTCCCACAATACCTTTAACCCTTTGATACTTTTGTACGTCTTATGACATACGAAATCAAACAGCGATTGGATACTTTGTGGTCATTTGTTTTTTAACTGCGACTAGCAGCTCTGTAAGTGGCAATGTCGGTCTGTCTGTGACCAACGAGTTTCAAAACTCAATAACTTTGGAAATACTTGATCGAATGACTTTATATTTGGCATGTTAAGTGTATCTTATTGATGTCTAGCCACTGTTCAGTGCTTGTGTTGTTCCAAATATTTTTCTTGGAGTTATGGCCCTTGATGAACTTAGAATTTTGTGAGATTGCACCACCCATCGCAGCTACGGCGTCGATGTCGCGATTTTTCTCCCAAGTAGTGCACAATGACAACCGTTGAGCCAGATGTTATCGCAGCTTAAAGTACTAATATAATCCTGCTGTCAAGACTTCTTAACTGGTTGAGTGCTAGAAGCCACTTTTAGGGCTTTCAAAAAATGAGGATACTGGAGCAAAAGTCAATGCTTTCCTTGCTTATATCTTATATTCAATCGAACACAAATAATATTCTGTTTAGGCCAAATAAAAAAAATGAATTGATTCTCAGGCAATTTTTTTTTCAAATCAGTGAGGGAGGGAGGATTTTATTTATTTTTTTTTTTTTTTTCGTGTAAAGGGTTGAGTACGCTCAGTAAATCTTTTTGCTGTCTTTCCACTTGAAAAAGAGAGTATACCTTTTATAACTAACTGCTGTAACAACAGCTAAAAGGATTTGTATTTTATTGTTCTTTTTAATGGTATAGATCTGTCAAACATCATGATCCATTAGAATAAGCCCCAGTAACGAAAGCTTGGAGTAGGAGTCCTTTGAAATGGGAAACGTGACTCTAAATGATTGGTTAAACTTGAGTTTATATCGGTGTTGTGTCCATTATCAGCCACTGTGCAGAAATATATGACCTTAAACACCAGCAAATAAATAAATAATTAAATCATGACCCAGTATAACAGAATTTGCCTTGTTACAGTTTATGGGAGAGTGCCTCTGGGCACTCTCCCATAAACTGCAACAAGAAAAACCAAGTTACTGCAAACACAGCTAAATAATTATATGTCGAGAAATGTGAAAAAATGACCATTCCAAGTTTTCACAAATTCTTAAAAAAACATGACATAATAAAAATGTCTAATGAGGAGGTTCAAATCCAACGAGGGAGGGCCTGAGAATCAAAACATTATTTTTTTTTAGCCTTATATAAATTTGTTTTATTACAAATTGGAGAGTGCATCTTCTGGGCACTCTCCAATAATTTGTAATAAAACAAGTTTCGAATAACAACTTCAGACTATCAAAAATAATCTAGACTTCAACCAGATAATCACTAACGTTAAAAATATCTTGTTGCTTGTGCTTTCCGACGTTTGATGTCGCCTTTTGAAAAACGTTGAAACTGAATCCCCAGTGACGTTTGAACGCCAGGATAATTTAACCCTTTACCTAACGTAACGGCCAAAACCGGCCAGCGCTATTCTTAAAAATCGCCAAGTAATTTTCATTATTTTTTTCATTTTTTGTCTCAAAAACATAGGTTATGACCCCTCATTGGAACGAGCTCGTCGAGCTCGTTCCAATGAGGGGTCATAACCTATGTTTTTGAGACAAAAAATGAAAAAAATTAGTTATTCAAGAATTTGTTTTGCATGTGTCGTCTGCTTTTCATGTTAGGTAAAGGGTTAAGTCTCAAAGGGTTAAGGCTACTTCAGACATGCCTGCAGATCGGGGTGCAGTGGCCCACGCTTTGTGTTGCCCACATTTTACATGTGACTTTATTTTATTTTGCAAGGGTTGCCAAGTAAGTTAATCAATTTGTATAACACCTCTCTTTGGCCCATTGGCACAGTTTGTGGGAGTACCTTCATCGTGGCATTTGTGTTTCCTTGCTCTTAATGAATACAGTAGAATCCTCTTAATTGAATATCCATTTTGCCAGTTTTAATTATTCAATTAACAGGAGTATACAATTAACAGGGATCTGGTCAGTTTCCTGTGTTCTGGAGGTAAACTGAGCATTTATTCTATCATATCTTGTTTGACACAGCTCTGTCAAACAAGATATAATAGAATAAATGCCTGTATCTGATGTAGTGAGGCCAAAAAGGTTGATAAATAAGGGGAATTTGGTGCGTGTCACAGTAATTTTTTTGACTTATTATTAAAATTTATATACAATTAACAGGAGTCTATTCTACAACCCATATGCAATTAACAGATCAAATTTATACTGAAGGTATGGTAAATGGTTTTGTGTTTGAAAATTATATTCATTTAACAGGAATATACAATTAAGATATATCCAATTAAGTGTGCTGCACTGTACCATGAAGAGATCTTTAGTCTGCACATAGTACATGTCTCTCTGTACATGGGACAGCCATTATACATCCCCCACCTGATAGGATGGTGTACTATGACCAAATCAGCCCCATAATAGTTGCTGTTAGAGTGTTTTCAGACATTTCAAGAACAAGCCAGAAAATGGGCAGACTGTCATCTGCAAATTGAGGTCCCCAGAGGGTGAAATTAGTGATGCGAACCTGCAGAGCAGGGTAGCATCATAAATGTACCCTCTGTGAACCTCAATTTGATTGAGGGTATCATAACTAAACAGAAAGAGATACCCAGAGGATAAATTGGCCCACTGTATGGGATAGCATCATCAAATTCACCTCATTCTGCAAATGTCAGACTGCTTATTTTCAGGCTTGCTCAAGAACTTTCTCATTCTCATCTGATGTTTGATCCCAGGACCTAGCATGACAGACCAGCAAACATACCCAAGCAACCTCCACTCTCACAAGAGTTGGAGGTTAGTTAGGGAATGTTGCTCATTCATTTGAGTTTTGACAGCTGATTGAAAAGTTCTGAATTCCTATCTAGCCAGAGTCCCATGTATTGTCTCTTATTTTACACTTGAGGGAAGTTGATGGCATTCTGAAATGAAGATCCAAATATACCAAGCTCATTATCACCCCACTCAAAAAAGATGATGTGACTGATGGAGTTAAATTCTTGTATCATTTCAGATGATGCCAGAGAAGTCTGGAAAGAAAAATGGTTTTGTATTAACGGATGGAGTAAGGCCTTACTGTTGTTATGTTGCGAATATTAAACTTAAAAATGAATGGATAGCTGGTAGATTTTAGTTTTATGTTTTGTTGATTTTTGTTTTGTTTACTTAATCTTTATTTAACTCCATGCCCACATTAACCTCCCTTCCTGTAATATCAAAAACATATAGAATAAATAGATACTAAGGCCGGTAATCAGATTTAAACCATGATTATGATAAGGGTTTTAACCACTCGTCATGCCAAGTGGTTAAAACCCTTTTTCTACAAATGATTTAAATCTGATTACAGGGCTTATATTTCGTCTAAATTTGGGAGAATCCATTTGGATTCTCGTGAAAATGGTTGCGAGAATCCATACCTGCTATGAGTGCCCCAGGATCCCATGACGCCACCATGGTTCAACTACTGTTGTATACTGATAACACATGTTAACCTTTTACCCAACACACCTTTTTAATTTTTAAAACTAAATTTGATAATTTTTAAACAATAAATAATAAATAAATGATAAAATAATTAAACGAACAATATTTACCAATAAAATCTTACAAATATGGCTGTCTTTGGAACCGGCTCAATGTCAGCCATATTTGTTCGATTTTATTGACAAAATGTCAGGATCCTTCAGGTCATGTTAGCCTTCTGTTGGTTAATTTGTTGCCGCTGTATTAGATAAAGGGTTAAATTGACTCAATTCTATTCACGCGAATCCCAGCAGAGGTGCAGCGAGAATCTACATGGATTCCCGTCGATTTTATTGCGCGAATCTTTGTGCGATTCTCGGATTCTCATCGAAAAATAAGCCCTGTGATTATTTGTTTTATTTATACCATGCTCTTAATAAATAATCGACTTTGTCACTTAAAATGGAGAAAAAATGACACTTTCTATAGCAAACACATGGGTTTGTTTTGTTTACATCTGCAATGGTGGGCAGTATTACCGGCTGCACGTGAATGCTTGATTGACAGTCAGACACCTCATCAAAGTTCATTGAATTTTCCTTGCTCTTTCAGACAAATTATTATTAACAATTCTTAAATTTTACTTTAAATATTTAAATGTAGGTATTTTAAACCTAATAAGCCATTGCATGTAGTAGATAGTACATGTACCGCAAAACATCATTTATGTGAGCAACCCCCTTTTACCCCCTCACAAATAATAATCGCCAGGGGAGAAGCTTGTTTGGCAAAAATAACACTTGAGCCGAAACTGATGATGATAATGGACCACCCTAAAAGTGGCGGCCGATTTATTAAAAGAATACAAAAATGGAAATTCTTATTTATGACTACCTGCGGCCATGTGATGCCCAGGTAGTAGGATGACACAATTTACAAAGATGGGATAGACTACCTGAAGCCATGTGATGCTGAGGTAGTCTAGAGAACCGGTTTTCCATTTTGCCAAAAGTGGCACAGATAACGCCATAGGCTGCCAGGTAGGAGATCTGGCAGCTCGCGCCACTCGAGTCCCCGGGACCAAGCCCCCACCCCTTTCCCTTACATTGTGGGAACATTCCTTAAATAGAGCTTGAAAGCATCTGAAGACCAATGCCCGATCTGTCGAGTTTGGGCGTCGGTAGAACCATTTTGGGCCAAATAAGAAGCTCCACCGATTCTGAAGCTGTGCGTTTTGTAGAAGGAAGCGCTCAACCCACAAAATGTAAGGCAGCGGTGGAGCACGGCTGAAAAATGTGAACGGGTAACCGGTATGCCCACCTGGGAGGTGAAATAGGAAATGGCCTGAGGACGGACTCTATTGTAATTGGCCAGAGCTGCTACAGGGCATCGGAGAGGGGGAGGCTTGGGTGTTAAGCGGAGGACGAAGGAGCTACCGGGCGTACTGTGTTTGTAATTATGAAGCGTGACACAAACTCCTAAGTGGTCCCAATGAAAACAGGAGGAAGTGAGAGTTGAAGGACGATGCTGAGATGTCGAAGTGAATTCACTTACTCGCAATAAAGTGAAAAATGCCAGCAGGAACATAGCTTTAAACAGTATGGTATCATACCAAGACAGACTCACATGGTGCAGGGACGTGAGAAGTTTTTGCAGGATGTTTAGCGTTATGGGAAGGCGAATATCTGGAGCATGACTGAGATGTTTTACCCTGTGAAGAAGTTTACAAATGAGGAATGACTGAGAGGAATCTGGAAAACCATACTTTTTGTGAGCATGACTAAGGCTGGACAAGTAGGTCAAAAGGGAATTGTACCTGAAACCCTGTTGATACAGCCATGAAATGAAGAGCCCAATCTCGAAAGGTGCTACCGGCAATGTTGGTGGGCAGAAGAAAGTGGCAAGGTAGAAGGAACGAAAACAGTGGAGAGCCCGAGCATATGTTTGGTGGATAGATGGTGCCAAGGAGGCCTCTAAGAGAGTATGCATTATGTGAGGAAGACTGTGGGTAACAGCTGGTCTGGGATAGATGTAGGTTGTTTGTTGGCAGTGGGATAGCTGGCCAGAAATTCTTGGACCTGTAAACGAGACAAAGCATCGGCGTAAATGTTTGTCTTACCCGAGATGTGGCAAGCCTTAAATAGAATATTATATTTTAGAGAATATACAACTAGCTGACGAACCAGCCGCATTAATGTTGGATCTTTACAGGTTTGCTTGTTGATGACTGGAATGAGAGCCTCATTATCGGTGTGAAAGAGGATGCAGTGGTTGGCCAGTAGAGGACCCCAAAGCCCGATCGACAGAATGATAGGGTATAGCTCCAGGGCCGAAATGTGTGCATTCTTGATTTCTGTAGGCCAGGCCCCGTAAGTCCAACGAGCACCAAAGATCGCCCCAAAACCCAGTGTTGAGGCTGCATCTGTATACAGGGAGATGGCTTGGTTGCTACACCACTGATCATGCAAAAACATTGACGTCCCATTGAAATGTTCGAGAAAAAACAGCCAGGCTTGCAAATCTGCCCGTGCCGCTGAGTTGAGCCTAATGCGATGGTTGGGGCAGACTATGCCTTTGGTTAAGTCAATCAGACGTCTGAGAAAAGGGCGGCCGGGAAGGACAACTGAACATGCAAAATTTAGAACCCCTATAAGACTCTGCAACTCATTGAGGGTGACCTTCTTCCTAATATGATATTTCTGCAGTAACACCCAAGCCTGAGCAAGCTTTGATTGAGGGAGACGAGCTTCCATCTTCTCCGAGTCCAATGTAATGCCTAGAAACTCTAAACAGTGGGTAGGTAAGACAGTCTTGTCAGTAGCTAAGGGTACGCCTAAATCAGTACATAGGGCCTGAAAAATCCGCAAGGCACTGGCACATTCCTCCTTGGAATTGTGCACAAGAAAGAAATCATCCAGGAGGTGGACCACCGAAGCAGAAACCAAAGACTTTAAGATAATCTCAAGGGCAGAACTGAACTTTTCGAAAAGCTGGCAGGAAGAAGAACTACCCATGGGAAGGCATCGGTCGTAGTAAAATTTCCCCTCCCAAGTAATTTAAAGCCTAGCAAGTGAAAATCTTTGGGATGTATGGGGGCCAGGCGGAATGCATCTTTGATATCCACTTTGGCCATGAAGCTGTTGCGGCCCCAATGTTGGAGATAAGTAATCGCATCGGAAACTGAAGCATAGACAACCCGAGAGTGTTCGGTAGTAATCCCATCATTCACGGAAGCCCCGGAGGGAAAGGACAAATGGTGAATAAGGTGAAAAGAGCCAGGAGACTTTTTAGGCACCAAACCCAGTGGAGATATATGGAAAGGATGCAAGGGTGGAAAGGAAAAAGGGCCCGTTATTCGGCCCAGCTCTAATTCCCTGAGTAATTTGGCAGAAACAACTGCAAGGTAATCCCAGGCAGATTTTAAATTCTGTGGCTGTGGCTGAGGAGGGAGGTCACCTGAAAAACTTAGGTGAAAACCTTCCCGAAACCCTTGCCAAAGGAGTGCACGCTCAGACGGGGGAAGATTATGAAGGTACTTTTCCAGACGTTCCTGGTTTATGGGTGTTGGTAGTGAAAGACTTCCTGAATGGTTGCATGTCTGAGCCCGAAGGTGTGGTGGCTGCTGAGGAAGCTGTGGGGCCACTGGTGCGGCGTGACCAGCAAGAAAAGGCTGGATGGGGACGCTGGCAAATATAACATTTGTAAGAGAACTGGCAGTTGTTGTGACAGCTGAGACCTTTGTGGAAGCGAAAGCATTCCCCGGCGGGCACGCGAAAATTGTGGTTAGGGGTGTAATTACCATTCCCTCGGTGGGTCCGAAACTGATTATTTCGAAAGGAAGATCTGTAAGTTGGGGCCCGTGGGGCAACTTGATCGATAAGCTCCCAGTGGATCATGTTCCAGGGGAGACGACAAGTCTCCCTGAGGGCCCGAAATTGCTCGTCATAGCTAAACCAATCTGAACCCTTTTGCGCCAAATTCCGGATATTTGCAATGTAACACATGAGCTGAGGCGCTTCAGTGGGCCATTTTTGAGTATATATGGCTACAAAAATATGAAAGGCTGTTAGCCAGGCATCTAAATTGAGAGTGTTACGCTGTGGTGGCTGACTGATGCAAAGTTCAGGGGCACCAGACGCCTGGGCTTCCACTGTGACGACAGAGAAGGAAGGCTTCTGTTTATTGAGCAGTTCAGACATGTGGATAAAGTGGTCATTCCAAATTTTCTCCTTCAGTGGTGTGGGAATAAAGGCATCCAATGGTGTGGCAAGTGAGTGGAAAATTGGCAATGAAGGATCGACCGGAACCTGGAGATCTGATGACGAAAGATGGTTGTTGAGTGTAGATAGGTCGTTACCTGCCAAGTTATTATCCTGGAGAACTGGAGGAAGCATGTTGTCTGGCATCGAGTGTAGCATCTCTGGATGAACTTCCGATGGTGGAGGTGGAGATGTGCTAGTGTGAATCGGCAAGTTATGTACCCTGTGTGTCTGCTGATCTTCTAATCGACTGACTGAGTGGGCTAACCGATTGATCGAATCCTGCAAGTGAGACAAGGTGACGGAGGATTCAGCCTGTCCGGAATGTGTGGTAGTCGGTGGAGGTGTGCTGCAATGTGGCCTGCTGACACTGAAGGTTGTTGACGTGGAAGGTCTGATGTCAGTGCATGTGAGGGTCTCATCTGGCCGAGAACCTGGCATCTGCAATGGGTCCAAAAGATGACTCAAAGGTACAGAAATGTGTGAACGGCCTCTCCTGGTGGGCATGGTGCCACTTGAGCTGGTAGTGTTGAAAATGGACGGTTGTATGTCCACTGTAGGTGAAGTAGGTGCTGCATGCTGGTGAGAGTCCTGTGCTGAGTCCCTCTGAAATGAAATGGGGTGTGTTGTGATTGTGCTGTTGTCAGGCTGCTGAACAGTGGTAGTCAGTGGTGCAGATGTTGGCGGGGTGGAAGCAGTAGATATCTGGAACTGTACTGTTGGGTCCGTGTGAGGCATAAGGTGGTCGCCCCTCCCTTGTGATACTGCCAAAGCGTGTCAAAGGCTCTGTCTTAATGGCACACCATTTTGTTGTCTACCCTTTTTACGTTTTGTGGGAGCCATCTGTAACGAGAGTAAACAGGCATGAGGGATGTGGTGAGAAACAACAGACCAAGGAATCGTATGATGCATGCAGTACCCCAAGGAGAAATGGGAAAAAACCCCACTCCCCCCGCCATCCACAGAACAGAAGATGAGTGTCGTGGGGTGTAAATTGTAAATCAAGAAAAAACAAACAGGCACACAGCCCTCAACAAAACTGAACATTGTGCGTAATGGCAGCTAGAAAACCGGGCACGCAGCCCAATGTAAATGATCGGCTAAGATTTGTCTCCCATGCACCAATAAAAAACCGGGCACGAAGCCCAAAAATTGTGAAGTAACACAGCGGGCCACGAAGGGACCGGAAGAATAAAACTGGGTAAAACGGACATTAAGTCCCCCGGGTGACCAAGGAACCAATGGAGATAATAATTGCACCAAGCACACACTACGAATGAAGGGGGCATGAAGAACATGCAGGGAAACAGGCACGGAGCCCAAAAATTGTGAATGTAACACCGCGGGCCACGAAGGAACCGAAAGAATAAAACTGGGTAAAAACGGACACTAAGTCCCTTACTGGGTGACCAAATAACCAATGGAGATAATTGCACCAAGCACACACTAAGTACGAATGGAGGGGGCATGAAAAACATGCAGGGAAAAAGAGAGAAAAAATTATAAAATTTCGTTTTTCTATTGTTGTCAGTTTGTTATTGTTCATGGTTTTGTGTTCAAGGGTGCTTGTCGAACCAGGGGTATGCAAGCTTGGATGCGGCCCAACGCAGTAAGCCGAAATTACGGAACAGTTTCAAGGAGTTGAAGCTGGCGTTTCCTGTGCATCAGTGCTGCACGAACACTGTAATAGAGACGGGCACTACCTTGGGGCGATAAATGCACTCCATCCCTAAGAAATAAAGGAGCTGGAGATTTGTTGAACCGTCGGTGTTTCCAAAATATAGCGTACTCAGGGAGGATACATAAATTTTTTAAACGGGCATTGAATTCATCTAAGTTCGCCGTATATTGAGCATTGTTTCTCCAAAACTCCGAAAAAAGAACGACCAGCTTGACATTGCAGGAGTGGTGCAAAAATGACCCAAAGTCGAAAACCTGACGAGCGATCTCAGCCAGGTCCCCTCCAGATGAATCAATGTCGTTACCGCCTAACTGTACCATGACAATTAACGATACTGCTTACGAAATCCGTGAATAAAACGTCTTCAGGAACGAATATGAGAACACAAAAGAGTTAACTAACTGTGCTTCTTGTTACAAAGTTGGTAATTTCGAAGTGACGCCAACCTGTTGAGTTGATGATTAGTTCCACCAATGGAATGGTTGGTAAGTATTCTGAGATTGCTCCATGAAACAAAGGGAATATAGTCTGTTTCTACAGAGTGTCAGTCTCTGTAGAAATGATGGGAATTAGCCAAAGCAGATAAGAGAATTAGAATTTAGAAATGTATTATCAAGATTGAAGGATAGTCCACTGGTCTGCTTGGCTTGAGAATAAATTAGCAGACCTGTCTTGTTGTACAGCTGTACCCAAAAATCACTAAGCGTGTCCTCCCATAAAATAATTTATGCCTGGGGCCTAAATTGCATATGTTTGAATGGAACATCGCGAAGTGTGAATGTACTGAAGTTGGCAAATTGCGTCATATCAAAGGTCAAGTTGGATGAACTTCTGACTTTTGGTGTAAATTTTTTTTAACCGTAGAAGCTTTACACCGGTAGTAGGATTAAAAGCTAAAATTTAACATACAGACTTTTCACAGATAGTAACATTGGTGAGCAGGTATTAATATCCATTCAACTTTATTTCGATATTTATACCAGGCCTGGCATTCTAGAAAATGTAGGGGTGCAAAAATTAGCTCTCTCAAATACCACCTCTTTTGAGTGCAGTTGCCTTCCAAAATATCTATCTAATAAGAAGGTGCTTTTTCAATATTTCATTGCAAGAATTAAACAAGACAAGACAAGTTACCTTTGGAATTAGGCATTTGAGGTTCCTGCATTACAGAGTCTGACACTTCTGAGACATACAGATTATCATGATAATGTGTATGTCCTGTGATTTGTATCAGATTCAAGGTAGTGTCCAGAATGGGATCTGAGGCTTGGCTGGAGAGTTGTGATCCCATTTTTGGACACCACCGAGAATCTGATACAAGTCACAGGACATGCACATTATCATGATAATTGATTTATCTAACAATTCTGTCACATAAACAGATTAAATCTTAACACTTTACCCAACGTAACGGCCAAAACCAGCCAATGTTATTCTAAAAAAATCGGCAATTAATTTTCATTATTTTTTCATTCTTTGTTTCAAAAACATAAGTTATGACCGCTTGTTGGAACGAGCTCATTGAGCTCGTTCCAATGAGTGGTCATAACATATGTTTTTGAGACAAAAAATGAAAAAAATTAGTTATTCAAAATTTTTTTTTTGCAAGTATTGTCTCCTTTTCATGTCAGGTAAAAGGTTAAATTATTTTTAAACATTTTTGGGACATAATGTTCGGTCGATCACTGAAACACACATAGAATGTATCCATGTGCCTATTGTGATAACCTGCAGCGCTACTGGAAACAATTCATCTATATGATACGGAATCAGAATGAGTTGTCTATATAATACGGAATCGGAACACATTATGTGATACGTACCGTTTCTCGTGGTTTTCAGGCAAAAATCTATATGATTGTTAGATAAAACCCAAGATTATAATTTATAAAGATGAGCAATATATAGAAAACTGAACCAACACCAATATCATGAGGATACCGCAAAACCAAACCAAACCATTCATTGAATATCAAAACTAAACCTGGAAATAAGCAATCTGACATTTGTAGAATAAGGTCCCCAGAGGGGGAATTTGCTGACGCTATCCAATACAGTGAGTCAATTTATCATCTGGGTACCACTTTCTTTAAGCCTGAGATCTTGATTCAGATTGAAGTTCACAGAGGGTAAATTTAGTGATGCTATCCTGCTGTGCAGGTTAGCATCACCAAATTCACTCTCTGGGGACCTCATTCTGCATATGACAGTCTGCTAATTTCCAGGCTTGATCAAAACCACCACCTTTACCGGTATTTTCAATTTTTCTTACATTCATTATTGATAAGGCCTCATTGAGACTTGATAGCAGCTGAAGTGTTAATTTTAATGAAAGAAGTGAGTGATTTCCTTTTCTGTTTTGTTGACCCTTAAGGGATAGAGCATTTGTCCTGAATTCCCTCTAGAATACAACCTGTCCAGTTACTTAATGATTTCTTGCCAAGTCTTGAGTGCCTATTAAGGCAGCCAAGACTTGGCTAGAAATCATTTTCCAGATCATATTTCTATTGTCAGCGGGACCTCCCAATGATGGCATGTTCAGGGCACATGAATGATGCCAGAACAACTTATTCTGTATTTTTCTGCTGTGAATTCCAAATTGATACAGTGGAGCCCACTTAATTGGATATCTCTTAACTTGATAACCTGTTAATTGAATATAATTTTCCAACACAAAACCATTTACCATACCTCCAGTACAAATTTGACCTGTTAATTGAATATAGGTTATAGAGTAAACTCCTGTTTTTTGAATAAAAAATCTTGTAACCTATCAAAAAATCACCCAGACTCTCCCCCGTTTTCATTTGTTTATATACCTATTTGGGCTCAGTACATCCAATACACGCATTTAATCCATTATATCTTGTTTGACAGAACTCATGGAGCTCTGTCAAACAAGATATAATAGAATAAATCCTAAGTTTATCCCTTGGATGCAGGAAAGTGAGGCAATCCCTGTTAATTGAATATTCCTGTTAACTGAATAATTTTCATTGGCAAGGTGGCTATTCAATTAACAGGATTTCACTGTACTATCAGCAAATCTCAGGTAAGTCCTATACTGAATACTGAACCAATACTGTGGTATATTCCCCTAAAACACCAAAAGCGATACTGCTCAAAACTTTACCACTTTAGTCCTGAAAAGCACCTGCACATTGTTATATCTCTGTTTGTGAGGTACAATGACAGGAGGATCCTTTTCAGGACAAACTCTGCATGTGACAGGCTCTGTATTGTAGGAAGCCAGAATGTCTAATGCTGGCTAGCCTATGTGTGGGGGGCGTGGTGGCTCAGTTGGTAGAGGTGCAGGCTGCAAGCCGAGAGGTCCTCGGTTCGAATCCCACCTGCGGCAACCGCGTTGTGTCCTTGGGCAAGACACTTCACCCCGATTGCCTACATGGGGGCACGATGACGCTGTGTACTGAGGCGTACTGCACGTCGATGGTGCGCATGTCTTCAACCAATCTAACCCTGCCTGTGCTGCGGTACAGAGTTCAGAGTTACGATGTTGGAGAGCTGACAGCTGCTCGTCGTTGCTTGGTGGTTCTCTCCGGGTACTCCGGCTTCCTCCACCCGTAAAACTGTCACGGTCACGATTAGCCATTGTGCATAAGTATGTGACCTTAAACACCAATAAATAAATATAAATAAATAAATAATACTAGCCTATGTGTCTATATAACAAATTACTGATTTGGTAGCGCAAATTGACTTTATAATTATGACATGCTGTCCTGCAATTCTGTTACACTTCTCCGAAGATGGTACTGAGGCTGTCGCTGAGAATTATGCTTGACTTTAGGTGTGCTGAAATTTGCACCCCCATCTCTAACAAATTTTAGATAGGCATGCAGCATACCTGTGCATTGTGAATAAGTGAATAAGAAATCTTGTAATATATTGAAAAATTACCTAATGACACTTACTGAATTTTCTATGTTTTTAGACCTCAGTAAACCAGTGAAGGAATTTAAGGCCTAACAAAGTTAAAAATATGTTTATCAGGCCCTCCCACTTGGTCCTTTTGGCTGGCATATGCTCTTTTTTATAACCAATGCAAACTTGAAAAAATAAAAATAAAATGGTTTATGTCTGATATTTTACTCATGTTAATAAAATTGATAAATTTGTCCCTTGAGTGCAAGAAAGCTTTGCAATGTTTGAGCATTGCAAAGTCTTCTTGCACTCAAGGCACAAAATACATCACCACCCATGCTATTCTGTAGATTATGAGGCCTAAAACATAAAACAAACCAAGAACATGAACTTTTGATGCCAAAGAAATAATTACATAAATAAAAAATAAAATAAAAAACTGCCTGAATGCCCGCCCGCCTGCCCAACCACCCGCCCGCATGCAGTTTTACAAAAAGTGGCCTGAGAAATAGAAGATCTACTTTGTGTGGCCTAATCTACTATATTTTGTTTGACAAAGCTTCATGAGCTCTGTCAAACATGATATGATAGAATAAATGCTCTGTTTAACTCTTGAGTACCAGAAAGATACCAAATACCTGTTAATTCAATATACTTCTGTTATTTGAATAATTTTCACTGGTAAAGTGACTTTTCAATAAACAGTGTTCCACTGTTCTTTAATCTCACAACAAACTTATATTACATGTCATGGAAATTTTGCAAAGGCAATTTAATTGCTCACATGTTGCACATGCAAATTCGACCCGGCATGAGTTTCTTTTCACTCGCCCCACTTCAGTAAAACAGAGGAGTTCAGGTCTGTTATAACTAGCCTTCGAAGAGCTGAAGCAATATGGTGCTGCACCTTCGATCCACAATAAGAGGAATCTCAGAGGAAAGTGGCCATATTCTGCAGTTCTCTGAATGAGCAGTGGCCTTTGGTAATGCAGTCATGAAATTTTACAAAGTGCTATCAAAAATTTGAAAAATGTCCATAATTTCACAGTTATCATAATTTCAGAAAATAATAGACTTCGTTAGGATTTTTGTTTCAGTTTCCCATTTGTCACTTGTTTTTAACAAGTAGGGTTGAATGAACAACAATAGAAATCTTAATAAGCATGATGTGATATGTCCATTAATAATGATATATTTATGGTAGGATACGCAACACCATACATGTAAAATCCCCCAATGATGCCCTCTGGGGTTAAGCTTGTTTGACAAAATGCACAAAACACGTGGGTGATGTTTGATCAGGGCCACCGGGTGTGGTGGCCAAACTTTTATTTAGAATTTTTTCAAGCAGGTCAGCTTACGGGCCCAGGATGCCCACCAAGGCTTGACCCAGAACAATTACAATGTTGGAGCCCAAAATGCTCCGCCCCTTACTGATGTGAGCTTATATATATACATATGTCCAATTTTGTCAAAGGTGGAGCAAATACATGCCACACATGGACATATATCGATATATAAGCTCACAATGATTAACATTGGAAACACAGAGTACAAAGTTGTGAAAATTAACTAATGCTACATGTACACAAAGACAATGGCCCCGCCCAGGATGCAGGGAAACAGAGAGAATATGGGAAATGAATAGAAAAAGAAAAAATGAAAGTCTGAAAAATCCCCGCCCAGCATGCAGGGTACTACAGCAACAAGTATAAGGTCGAAGCAAAACAAACGTCATTACCTGTGTATATATATATATCCCCGCCCAGAATGCAGGGTGAGAGAGTCACAAGGTTCAGAAGATATAGTCAAAAAAAAAAAAAAAAAAAAAACACAACTACAGCTACACACCTGAATGTCCTAAAGAACTCCCGCCCAGCATGCAGGGTTCTACTGAAAAACATGGAATAGCACATTACAGTTACCTGTGAATATATACATCCCCGCCCAAAATGCAGGGAGTTGAGTCAAATGCCTTACAGAGGTACACCAAACCCACAGTAAGTGGAATATCCCTGAAGCACTCAGCTGGGTAGCCGCGAACCTAGATACACATATATATGCATCCCCGCCCAAAATACAGGGAGCTGAGTTCCAAAGGCACCGTGTTGAACACCCATCTGCAAAAGCCGCAATCACTGTGCCGCCTGAAGCTTCCGAGGCGAGGGGGTTAGAAGTACATGTAGAAGTGACGATCAAAACGGCGACCCATGTATCCAGTGGTATGCATCAGAGGAATCTGTAGTCTGGCCCACGTTGTTCAGGAAACGGCAGGAATACAATCTTCAGGGCTCGCACAGTTGAGTATGTAGCCAACCTCCCCACCGAACTGGCAGGCATCATATTCTGGGAAGACTGGTGAAGCACAGGGGAAAAGGCAGTAAGCGTGACTGGCAGGGAGAAACCAAAAGCAGAGGAGACCAGGTTCTGGTGGCGATGGGGCGGTGGAGGGAAAAAATGGCAACTTGTCCCTTCCACAGAAAGCTGGAGAATGCTGCCACAGTGTTGCGATATTCAGACGGGTCCAAGAATTGACCAATGGGCATTCCTGAAATTTCGCGGGACTCAATTAGCCGAAACAATGGGGGGTATAGTTTGTTCTAGTTTTGTGGAGGTGCCAACATTGGTAAGGGAAATGCCTGGAATTTGACAATTGCCAGGGATTTTGAAGTACATTATACGTCAATCAGATGCCAAAATTTAAATATTCAAAAGGGGAATTTTCCGTGACTTGATTTCTGTCCCATCTGTAACTCGAACTGTTGAACTTTCTTATCTTCTTTACCTTTGATTGAACTTTGCGTATCTCCCATAAAGACATTTATGCTCATGACATAAATGTAGATTTATGGTAGGATACGCAACACCATACATGTAAAATCCCCCAATGATGCCCTCTGGGGTTAAGCTTGTTTGACAAAATGCACAAAACACGTGGGTGATGTTTGATCAGGGCCACCGGGTGTGGTGGCCAAACTTTTATTTAGAATTTTTTCAAGCAGGTCAGCTTACGGGCCCAGGATGCCCACCAAGGCTTGACCCAGAACAATTACAATGTTGGAGCCCAAAATGCTCCGCCCCTTACTGATGTGAGCTTATATATATACATATGTCCAATTTTGTCAATGGTGGAGCAAATACATGCCACAAGCTGCCGTGAGCAAGTAGCACCCTCGCTCACTGCGGCTGCTCCACCCGCAAACCCATATATATAATGATAAAAATACGATTTATATAAAAATTGTTTGAAAACTGAGTTAGGGAAGAGGTTAATGTTATTTTTGTTCTTGTTTCTTTTAGTTTTTATGCTTCAGTTTGTTAGCCCTTTACCTAACAAATTATGTGTCTCCACCCATGTAGCATTCAAATTCATTGGTTGAAAAAATATTGTTTTTCAAAAAATTCATCAAAACCATATCTTGCCACCCCTCATTTTAACGAGCTCATTGAGCTCGTTCCAATGAAGGGTCACATGATATGGTTTTGTTGAAATTTTCCGAAAACTTTGAAAAAATAATATTTAAAATAATAAATTTTCAGAATGTCTGCATTGGGTAAAGGGTTAATTTGTTTTTGCATCCCCATTGCACAACTATTTCCTTGCTTGGTGTCTCGTTGCTTTTGCTAGTATTTTAGCATCAACCCAGATCTTATGACTGCAGGGTTTTTTTTCCCAGTAGTTTTGTCACCTACTGTATGGGACACCTAATGGGAGAGCATGTGCCTGTATGCTTACTGCTTGTCCAGTGAAAACTTGAAAACTCTTTCAGCAAATCTGCAGTTATGGACTACCAGTTATACTACATGGTGGTCCATGAACTATAAGTTTTGATGTTACTAGGTTGAACAGCCATCAAGATAATCTGCAATTGATGCACCTCTAGCTGTTTACCTATCATCATTTGTGAAGCATTAGATTTAAAAAAAATTGTTTCTATTCCATTTAGAACTTTCCCCCAGTATGTGCCCCACTATGAATCGATGCAAACATAATGAAATGCAGTGAAAGCAACCATTCAAAAATACATCCTTCTATTTTCAGTTGTAGATTTTTGTCTTTTAAAAACTCTCAGATTTTCTGGGATTTTTAGCTGAAACTGATCTCATTCCAGGAGGGATTCATGTATTATCTCAACCATTCCGCAATTATTAACATGTCTGATCATGCCACAAATGGAGGCAGTCTAACTTGATATGCAGAGTTTCATTCTGATTGCACTGTATGCACTTGAGGCCAGCACCTAGTCAACTTGAAAATTTCTTAGTCATTCAACACTACCAAACACCAAAGCATTTACCATACCTTTAGTACAGATCTCACCTTGTTTTTTATGCCCCCGAGAAATTTTCTGTTGTCCGTCGTCTGTCCGTTAACTTTTTGCATTCCATCAATTAACTAAAGTTCTGCCAATCGGATCTTTACCAAACTTCATATGCATATTAGGTATATTGAGTGGAAGAAGCCTATTTATTTTTACCATGGTGTGCCAAAGGTGAAGGTCACAGTGACCTTCAGTGTTAATTACACTTGAAATTGGTTTCCCCTCTTTGAATAAAGTTCTACCAACTGGATCTTTACCAAACTTCATATGTGGGTTAGGTATGATGAGTGGAAGAAGTGTATGTATTTTTACCACGATGTGCCAAAGGTCAAGGTCACAGTGACCTCCAATGTTAAATACACTTGAAATTGGTTTCCGCTCTATAACAAAAGTTCTACCAACTGGATCTTTACCAAACTTCATATGTGGGTTAGGTATGATAAGTGGAAGAAGCTGTTTTATTTTTACCATGATGTGCCAAAGGTCAAGGTCACATTGACCTCCAGTGTTAATTACACTTGAAATTGGTTTCCCCTCTGTGAATAAAGTTCTACCAACTGTTTCTTTACCAAACTTCATACGTGGGTTAGGTATGATAAGTGGAAGAAGTGTATTTATTTTGACCATGATGTGCCAAAGGTCAAGGTCACAGTGACCTCCAATGTTAAATACACTTGAAATTGGTTTCCGCTCTATAACAAAAGTTCTACCAACTGGATCTTTACCAAACTTCATATGTGGGTTAGGCATGATGAGTGGAAGAAGCTGTTTTATTTTTGCCATGATGTGCCAAATGTCAAGGTCACAGTGACCTCCAGTGTTAATTACACTTGAAATTAGTTTCCTCTCTGTGAATAAAGTTCTACCAACTGGATCTTTACCAAACTTCATATGTGCGTTAGGTATGATGAGTGGAAGAAGCCTATTTATTTTGACCGTGATGTGCCAAAGGTCAAGGGCAGAGTGACCTCCAATGTTAAATACACTTGAAATTGGTTTCCGCTCTATGACTAAAGTTCTGCAAGACTTATCCTTTTTTTGTTTTTTGATGTAATTCTATCCATGATATTTCAGAAGGGGGCATATGCTGCGCTTCGCATTGCTCTTGTTGAATATTGGTAACAGAATAATCTTTTGTTAATTGAATAAAAAATATTGTTTTCTGTCTTAGAATTAATCAAGACAGCCACTGAATTCCTCATGTTTCCACACCTATGTTTATATATACTCAGAACATCCAGTATAAGCATTTAATTCCCCCATGGGAACCCTGGGAAGTGAAGCAGTGCCTATGTTCTGTGGTAAACAAGGTCTGTTTTACTGGTTAAATAGGGTCCAGTCACTAATACTTGGGGTGCAGGTCCTCTAAAATGGGCAACATGGGTATAAACGATTGACTGAATTTGACTTTATCTCCATGCTGTGGTTATGATTAGCCATTGTGTGGAAATATGTGACCTTAACCCTTTACCCAACGCAGAGAATATCAAAATTTATTTTAATTACTATTTTTTTTAAATTTTCAAAAAATAACAACAAAACCATATCACGGGACCCTCATCAATCTCGTTCCAATGAGAGGTCACATGATATGGTTTTGTTGAAATATTTTTAGTCCCCTACCGGCATCGCCGGAGGGGACTATAGGTTTGCACTCTGTCCATCTGTCAGTCTGTCCGTCTGTCAGTCCATCAGTCTGTCAGTAACACTTTAGTTTTCCGGAGTTTTTTTTGGAAACGCTTCAACGGAATGATTTCATTTTTGGTAAACTAAAATAGAACGATGACTTACAGATCAAGTTTGAGTTTCATGCTGATTGCATT
Organism: Pictodentalium vernedei; assembly: GCA_031216915.1. NCBI lineage: Eukaryota > Metazoa > Mollusca > Scaphopoda > Dentaliida > Dentaliidae > Pictodentalium > Pictodentalium vernedei. The sequence continues at coordinate 431,246,944 of CM062294.1, read as the reverse complement.
ATTCTTGTTTGAGTTATGGCCCTTGGAAATATGGAAAAGCGCCAAAATATCAGTTTTCGGGACTCTTTTTGGAAACGCTTCAACGGAATGATTTCATTTTTGGTAACCTACTATGGAACGATGACTAACAGATCAAGTTTCATTTACACTTTGTCCATCCATCCGTCAGTCTGTCAGTCAGTCTGTCAGTCATACTTTAGTTTTCCAGACTTTTTTTGGAAATGCTTCAACCGAATGATTTCATTCTTGGTAACCTACTATAGAACAATGACTTACAACTCAAGTTTGAGTTTCATGCTGATTGCATTATTCTTGTGTGAGTTATGGCCCTTGGAAATATGGAAAAGTGCCAAAATATCAGTTTTCGGGACTTTTTTTGGAAACGCTTCAACGGAATTCATGCTGATCACAACTAGGTTATAACATTTGTATAATTATTAATGCTCATTAGTCCAGTAGGGGACATTGTATTGCTTCAGCGATATGTGCGCACTTGTTAAAAACAGTTTTTTCAACTGCTCAGTTTGCAAATTACGCGGGCGGATGCGGGCGATTCATAATGTAAAGGATTAAACACCAATAATACATACATAAATAAATTGAATTCGTAGATTGTTATTCGTCGAACAAAATCAGGAAAAATGGCATCACCTGTCATAATGTAGTAGTTTGAAGCCAAGTTTTTGAATGGCAAGGAAATAATGATTGTAATAAGTAAGGATAATGTGGATGAAGAGAAGAGAGTTTCATAGAAAATTCAACGCAAAAACTAAGATTCAGAGTCATAAAGCGGACATTCGTCGAGGTGGGTGAAGAGTTAGTTTAGCCGTGATGTTCGGATAACTGAACTGGGGGAAGAGGAAACTGCAGACCTTATGAAAAGAATTAGAAATAATAACACTGTCAGGAAACTGTACAGATCTGAGAAAACATTTGTAATTATTATCCCCCTGCAAGGGAGGGATATAGCATAGAGCTCTGCCCATGTGTCTGTCTGTCCATCCATCCAAACTTTGTTTTTGGCATAACTTGAACAATAGTTAACAGATTTCAATTAGTTTTGGTATATATCTCTACAGCAACAATATCTACATGAAATTCGATGACCGTTGATATATCTTGAAAATTATGGGAGTTACTGTCCCCCGAAAAATATTTCTGAGGACTATTAAAATAGCCGTTGTCCGTGCGTCCGTGCGTGCGTCCATCCATCCATCAGTCCATCCCACATTGGTTTCCTGATGATAATTTTAGTTATAGTTGACCAAATCAAATGAAATACGGTATGTAGGCGTATCAACATAAAATACAGGTCAAGTTCGAATCAGGGTGTGATCCGACAATTTTTGCCAGAGTTATGACCTTTTTCGACTTAAAAAATTCATTTTTCTTGGTTTCCCAATGATAACTTTATTTATAGTTGGCCAAATCAAATGAAATTTTGTATGTAGGTGTTTCAACATAAAATACAGGTCACGTTCGAATCAGGGGTTTGGACTGACAATTTTTACCAGAGTTATGTCCCTTTTTCAACTTCTAAAAAAAATTTTTTCTTGTTTCCCGATGATAACTTTAGTTGTTGTTGACCGAATCAATTAAAATTTGGTATGTAGATATCTCAACATAAGATACAAGTCATGTTCAAATCGGGGTTTGGTCCAGGGTTATGTCCCTTTTTCGATTGAAAAATTCAAATTTTTTCAAATACCTCAAATTGCACACTTTTTTTCGGGGGAACGTGTGGCTGGACGGCCTTTTATTGTGCTTTGTTATAAAAATAAATTTTATTTGTGGCATAACTTGAACAATAGTTAACGGATTTCAATTCTTTTTAGTACATGTCTCTATAACAACACGTCTACATGAAGTTTGATGACCAGCGATATCTGATGAAAATTATGGGAGTTATTGCCCTTTGTTTAATAAAAAATATTGTGTGATGCTTGTTTATGCCATAACTTGAACAATAGTTAACGAATTTCAATTCTTTCGGTATATGTCTATGCCATGTTCAATGAACAGAACAGTGATATCCGATGAAAACTATAGGAGTTATTGCCGCTTGTTTAATCAAAATTACTATGTAATGCTAATGTTTATGGCATAACTTGAACAATAGTTAACAAATTGCAATTCTTTTCAGTACATGTCTCTATAGCAGCAATGTCTACGTCAAGTTCGATGACCAGCGATATCCGATGAAAATTATGGGAGTTATTGTCCTTTGTTAAAAAATATTGTATAATGATTGTTTATGGAATAACTTGAACATTAGTAACCAAATATAAGTTTTCTATGGTAATATATCTATTTGGGACCAGTGTCTACCTCAAGTTTGATGCCCATCGTTATCAAATGAAAATTGTCAGTTATTGCCCTGCCTCCCCACCCCCCCCCCCCCCTCACCCCCATGTAATTAGGCAATTGTTTTTCTTTGCTCCAAAATTTAGTTTGAAGGATTTAGAGAGAGTACATGTGTAAAAAAAAAATTTGAATCCTGTGACCCAACCCCACCTCCATGTCAATTAGGCTTTTTTTTTCTCTTTGCTCCAAAATGCATTTTTGAAGGATTTAAAGTGAGTACATGCAGAAAAAAATTTGACTCCTATGACCCTCCCCTTCCCCCACCCCACCCCACCTCCGTGTCAATTAGGAAATTTTTTCTTCTTTGCTCCAATATGCATTTTGAAGGATTTAGAGTGATTACATGCAGAAAAAAAATTGGCTCCTATCACACCCCCCTCCCCCACTCCCTCCCCCTATCTGGTCTGGCCATGAAAAAAAATTTTTGCTTCAAGATGGGTTTGGCCTCATTCAGAGTGATTTTATGCGAGGAGTATGGGGGGATTAGCAGTGCTTGGCGATGCAGGCCTCTTGTTTGTTTTGGTTTAATAAATAAAGATGGTATTACTTGGTCAGTTTCATATCGGCCGAGAAATTAGCCCCCGGTAACTTCACATCAGCCTTTGACCATCGGTCTCAGGCTGATATAAAGTTACCTCCACATACCATTTTTTTACTTCTCAACGTGTACAGAGCACTTACATGTGGTGAAAACAGTTGATAAGATACCACATGACGTCACCAAAATGGGTAAACTAGAGCCTGGCATTCAGTTGAAAGATATCTTTATGGGTAAACTGGAGTCTGGCATTCAGTTGAAAGGTATCTTTATGTTTTATTTCAGCTCTCAATAAAGCAATTGAATTTTGTGATTCAACTCGTCCTACTCATAAAATATCATTTATGAAAAGATTGTATCAGAGAATGGAGAAAAGAAAGCAAAGAGAAGACGAAGAAAGACAAAAACAGCTTGAGTTAGAGAGGCAAGAAAATCAACTGAGAGAGCTGAACAATGAAAGACTGGTAAGTTTGTATTCAAGCCTTTAAATAACCAATCTGTCATTTGCAGAATGAGGTCCCCATAGGGTGAATTTGCTTATGCTATCCCATACAGTAGGCCAATTCATTCTTTGGGTACCTCTTTCTGTTTAGGCCTGAGACCTTGATTGAGATTGAGGTTCATGGAGAGTAAATTTAGTAATGCTACTCTGCTGTGAAGGGTAGCATCACCAAATTCACCCTATGGGGACCTCATTCTGCAGATGACAGTCTGCTTATTTCCAGGTTTGTCTGTATTATGTGAAGACTGTTGACTATTGAATTGATAAAACAAATCCTGATAGCTTATGTTTGACAACATATCTGCAAGCATCCTCAAATTTCCTATAAAACCCCATCATTTTAACCCTTTACCTGACACGAAAAGCAGACGACACATGCAAACAAAATTCTTGAATAACTAATTTTTAGCTTAACTTGACAAAGTCAAGATAAGCTATTGCCATCACGCGTGCGGAAGTCTGTGATCTGTTCACATTTTTATTTAGCATAAGCTACACCCCGTAGTTCTTGTCTGATCATCTCAAAATTTCATATGCAGGTTTGGGGTAATGTCTAGATGAGAACGTCCCCTTTTGGTCGCGATAAGTCAACCGGAATGGCAGCCCAGGCCCAAAACCTGAAAACCATTAGCACAGTCTACAGGTCGTATTTATGAAGGGATTTCATTGTAACTTGGTAGGATGCCTCTGTATAATGCCTACATAAGAATGTCCCCTTTTGGTCATGATCTGTCAACCGTGATGGCTGCCCAAGCCCGAAACCCAAAAACTTTTAGCACAGCCTGCAGGTCATATTTAATATGGAGGGATTTCATTGTAACTTAGTCGGATGACTCAGGATGATGTATAGATGAGAACTTCCCCATTTGGTCGCGATCTGTCAACCGTGACGACTGCCCGAGCCCAAAACCCGAAAACCTTTAGCACAGTCTACAGGTCATATTTATTGAGGGATTTCATTGTAACTTGGTAGCTTGACGTCATATAATGTCTAGATGAGAATGTCCCCTTTTGGATGTGATTGGGCAACTGTGACGTCTACAGGGGCCTGAAGCCCAAAAACCTTTAGCACAGTCTACAGGTCATATTTATGAAGAGATTTCATTGTAACTTGGTAGGATGACTCCAAATAATGTCTAGATGAGAACGTCCGCTTTTGGTCGCGATCATTCAGTCTTTTTGACTGCCTGAGCCTAAAACCCTTTAGCATAGTCTATAGGTCGTATTTATGGAAGAATTTCATTGTAACTTGTTAGGTTGACTCCATATAATGCCTAGATTATGACATCCCCTTTTGGTCATGATTGGTCAACTGTGACGGCTACAGGGGCCCGAAGCCCGAAAACCTTGAGCACAGTCTACAGGTCATATTTATGAAGGGATTTCTTTGTAACTTTGTAGGATCACTCCAGATGATGCCCAGATGAGAATATCCCCTTTTGGTTGCGACCATTCAACCATGATGGCTGCCCAAGCCGGAAACCCGAAAACATTTAGCACAGTCTACAGGTCATATTTATGAAGGGATTTCATTGTAACCTGGTAGGTTGACTTCATATTATGTCTAGATGAGAACGTCCCCTTTTGGACACGATTGGGCAACTGTGATGGCTACAGGGGCCCGAAACCCGAAAACCTTTAGCACAGTCTACAGGTCATATTTGTGAAGGGATTTCATTGTAACTTGGTAGGATGACTCCAAATAATGTCTAGATGAGAACGTCCCCTTTTGGATGTGATTGGGCAACTGTGACGTCTACAGGGGCCCGAAGCCCAAAAACCTTTAGCACAGTCTACAGGTCATATTTATGAAGAGATTTCATTGTAACTTGGTAGGATGACTCCAAATAATGTCTAGATGAGAGTGTCCCCTTTTGGTCGCGATCATTCAGCCTTGGTGGCTGCCCAAGCCCAAAAACCTTTAGCATAGTCTCCATGTAATGCCTAGATGATGACATCCCCTTTTGGTCATGATTGGTCAACTGTGACGGCAACAGGTGCCCGAAGCCCAAAAACCTTGAGCACAGTCTACAGGTCATATTTATGAAGGGATTTCATTGTAACTTTGTAGGATCACTCCAGATGATGCCCAGATGAGAATTCCCCTTTTGGTTGCGATCATTCAACCATGATGGCTGCCCAAGCTCGAAGCCTGAAAACCTTTAGCACAGTCTACAGGTCATATTTATGAAGGGATTTCATTGTAACTTGGTAGGTTGACTTCATATAATGTCTAGATGAGAACTTCCCCTTTTGGACATGATTGGGCAACTGTGACGGCAACAGGGGCCCGAAGCCCAAAAACCTTTAGCACAGTCTACAGCTCATATTTATGAAGGGATTTCATTTTAGCTTGGTAGGATGACTCCAAATAATGTCAAGATGAGAACGTCCGCTTTTGGTCGCGATCATTCAGTCTTTTTGACTGCCTGAGCCCAAAACCCTTTAGCATAGTCTATAGGTCGTATTTATGGAAGAATTTCATTGTAACTTGTTAGGTTGACTCCATATAATGCCTACATTATGACATCCCCTTTTGGTCATGATTGGTCAACTGTGACGGCTACAGGGGCCCGAAGCCCGAAAACCTTGAGCACAGTCTACAGCTTATATTTACAAAGGACTTTCTTTGTAACTTTGTAGGATCACTCCAGATGATGCCCAGATGAGAATATCCCCTTTTGGTTGCGACCATTCAACCATGATGGATGCCCAAGCCCGAAACCCGAAAACATTTAGCACAGTCTACAGGTCATATTTATGAAGGGATTTCATTGTAACCTGGTAGGTTGACTTCATATTATGTCTAGATGAGAACGTCCCCTTTTGGACACGAATGGGCAACTGTGATGGCTACAGGGGCCCGAAACCCGAAAACCTTTAGCACAGTCTACAGGTCATATTTGTGAAGGGATTTCATTGTAACTTGGTAGGATGACTCCAAATAATGTCTAGATGAGAACGTCCCCTTTCGGTCGCGGTCATTCAGCCTTGATGGCTGCCCGAGCCCAAAAACCTGTAGCATAGTCTATAGGTCATATTTATGGAAGGATTTCATTGTAACTTGTTAGGTTGACTCCATATAATGCCTAGATGAGGACATCCCCTTTTGGTCGTGATTGGTCAACTGTAACGGCTACAGGTTCCCGAAGCCCGAAAACCTTGAGCACAGTCTACAGGTCACATTTATGAAAGGATTTCATTGTAACTTTGTAGGATCACTCCAGATGATGCCCAGATGAGAATTTCCCTTTTGGTTGCGATCATTCAACCATGATGGCTGCCCGAGCCCGAAGCCTGAAAATCTTTAGCACAGTCTACAGATCATATTTATGAAGGGATTTCATTGTAACTTGGTAGGTTGACTTCATATAATGTCTAAATGAGAACGTCCCCTTTTTTTTGGACACAATTGGGCAACTGTGACAGCTACAAGGGCCTGATGCTCAAAAACCTTTAGCACAGTCTATAGGTCATATTTATGAAGGGATTTCATTGTAGCTTGGTAGGATGACTCCAGATGATGTCTAAATGAGAACGTCCCCTTTTGGTCGCAATCATTCAGCCTTGATGGCTTCCCGAGCCCAAAACCCCAAAACATTTAGCATAGTCTATAGGTCATATTTATGTAAGGATTTCATTGTAACTTGTTAGGTTGACTCCATATAATGCCTAGATGATGATATCCCCTTTTGGTCATGATTGGTCAACTGTGACGGCTTCAGGGGCCCGAAGCCTGAAAACCTTGAGCACAGTCTATACAGGTCATATTTATGAAGGGATTTCATTGTAACTTCATAGGATCACTCCAGATGATGCCCAGATGACAACATCCCCTTTTGGTTGCGATCATTCAACCATGATGGCTTCCCGAGCCCAAAACCCGAAAAACTTTAGTACAGACTACAGGTCATATTTGTGAAGGGATTTCATTGTAACTTCATAGAATGACTCAGTATAATGTCGAGATGAGGACATCCCCTTTTAGTAGTAATCAGTCAACCGTCATGGCTACACAGGCCTGAAGCCCAAAAACCTTTAGCACAGTCTACAGGCCACATTTATGAAGGGATTTCAGTGTAACTTGATAGGATGGCCAGTTTTGGAATAATTTCACTGTAACATGGTAACTTTCGTTGACATACGTTAACTGTGAGGGCCACATACATTAACTGTGAGGTCATATTAACCCACCCGTCTGCCCTTTAGTGCAGTGTACACCTCATATTATTTTTATTAAAAACATAGCATACAGGGAACAGAAATGAACATATTCCCAATTATCACAATTCTTGTCTTATTTCATAATCCTTTCATAAACATTGAACATTATCCTTTTCATCAAACACAACACACAGACAAGTTAAGGTACAGTGTCATTGACAATTTCATTTTCATTTTTTGTCTCAAAAACATAGGTTATGACCCCTCATTGGAACGAGCTCGATGAGTGGTCATAACCTATAATTTTGAGACAAAAAATAATGAAAATTAAGTGGCGATTTTTGTGACTAGCGCTGGCCAGTTTTGGCCATTACGTTGGGTAAAGGGTTAACTGCTGTGCAGGGTAGCATCACCAAATTCACTTTCTGGAGACCTCATTTTGCAGATGACAGTCTGCTTATTTTCAGGCTTGGCCCTAAGCTATGTTTTTTGTGGAAAATAACCCAAATATTTTGTTATTCATGAAAGATTTCTGCAAGTGTCATCTCTAGTTATGTTAGGTAAAAGGTTAATTGCATGTCATAAGTTCAACCTGTTTATCCTTATCAGTTCAGGATGATGAAACTCATGATGAAGAATAGGTCAGACTCAAACAAGCTTTGTCTTCAGTATCAAACCTGAATTCATCCCCAAAACTTAGTGTGGAATAACAATTAATATTCATCGAACTTGTATAATCTTCTCAGGCTGTAGCTTATCTAGCTCAGTACTAAAATTGGGAACCACAGGTGCTGTTCTTATGTGAAAACAACATTTACAATTTGTTTAACTGGTAGAGTGCTGGAAGCCCATATTTGGGCTTTATTCTGAAGTGTCGGTACCACATCTTAAAGGCTTCATATTCTGTGGATGTTCTACATATCACCTTTGACGTGAAATTATTTAGTCTGTTAGGATTTGCCTTGTTACAATATATGGGAGAGTGCCTTTTGGCACTCTCCCATAAATTGTAGCAAGGCAAAGGTATGTGAACAAATTTTGATGACCAAAAATAATTCAGCACTCTACCAGTTAATTGAAGACAAACAGTACTTGTGAATTGAAGCCCAAACAGTAGCTTATTTCAAGAAGCAAGTTCATCAATAATTGAAAAAAAAGATGCATCAAATTCTTCCTTCTGTTGAAGGAAAGAGATTTGCTGATTTGGATTTTGACTCCAATGGAATTTTATTATTTATTTATTGATGTTTAAGGTCACATATTTATGCACAATGGCTAATCATGACCGTGACAGTTTTACAGGTGGAGGAAGCCGGAGTACTCGGAGAGAACCACCGAGCAACGACGAGCAGCTGCCAGCTCCCCAACATCGTAACTCCGCACTGCAGCACAGGCAGGGTTAGATTGATTGAAGACATGCGTACCATTGACGTGCAGTACGCCTTAGTACACGGCGTCATCATGCCCCCATGCGGGCAATGGAGATGAAGTGTCTTGCCCAAGGACACAACGCGGTTGCCGCAGGTGGGATTCGAACCGAGGACCTCTCGGCTTGCAGCCTGCACCTCTACCTACTGAGCCAATGCGCTCCCTAATGGAATTCTGATTATGTATTAATAAATTTGGTCTTGTGACTAAGGAACATCCAGTGGCATTGAAATAGATCTGTTGATGAACTTTTCAAGACTCTTAACCCCCTAGCACTCTGGTAGTGCAACAGAATTTTCTCCAATAACTCTGTTTTTCTCTTGTTTAACTATGAATTTAATGATTTATATCTTGTTTGACAGAGCTCAGTGAGCTCTGTCAAACAAGGTATATTTGGCTAAATATCAGACTGCATCATGGGAAATATTTTCTGTGCAAATGGCTAATATCTGATAGGTATGCAGATTTTCAGTTTACTGATCCTAGTTTTATCCAGAGTAGTTAGCCTGATACAACAAGATCCAGTTCTAGAGTAAACATTGGTACAGTGGAACCCCCTTAATTGTATATCTCTTAATTGAATAACCCTGTTAATTGAATGTAATTTCCAAACACCAAACCATTTACTATACTTTCAGTACAAATTTGACATCTTAATTGAATATGGGTTATAGAGCAAACTCCTGTTATTTGAATAAAAAAAACCCTGTAATATGTCGAGAAATTATCCTGACAGTCACCAAATACCCAATGTTTAGAGGCTATTTCACATAAGTGCATCTAATATAGGTATTTATTCTATTATATCTTGTTTGACAGAGCTCCACGAGCTCTGTCAAACAAGATATAATAGAATAAATGCTCAATTTATCTCTAAAATACAGGAACATGACCAAATCCCTGTTAATTGAATATTCCTGTTAATTGAATAATTCTCACTGGCAAAGTGGCTATTCAATTAAGAGGGTTCCACTGTACTAAAACATTTCAATGAAAGATGTCTTGATTAGCTGGAAAAGGAAAGTGAACAGTGTAAACAAAATTTGATGTAACATTTAGTGAAAAAAAATGTTAAAATGTAATAACCTGTCCAACAAATAACTTCCACGATTTAGAATGTTATAACGATTTACCAATATACTGTCAGATGACACTTGCCGAAAAATTTGTTGAATGACTAAAAAAAAATTTAATTTTCACAAAAAAAACATACCTTATGATCCCTCAATGGAACAACCTCAATGGCTTTGTTCCAATGAGGCTCTGTATGATTTGTTTTTTAGGCAGAAATCAGAGAGAAAAAAAATAAAATTTGAATGAAATTTTTATGAGAAATTCTGGCCGGATAGTGTCATTACATCATAGGCTGCATTGTATTTGGAACCGAATACCAGTATCAGTAATCAAATAAATTCTGTAGTATACCAGTATATCAAAAGACTGTTGGGATATCTGAAGATATGTACCATATTCTGGTTTTGAGCCATTACATTCGGAACGAATCAGCACGCCTTGATGATGCAGTTTGAATAACCCTTTACCCAATGCAGACTAATCAAAATTTATTATATTAAATATTAGTTTATCGAATTTTTTAAAAAATTTCAACAAAACAATATCATGTGAACCCTCATTGGAACGATCTCATTGAGCTCATTCCAATGAAGGGTCATATAATATGGTTTTGTTGAATTTTGGGGGAAAAATATTTTTTCTCAACTGCTCAGTTTGTATATTACGTGGATGCGGTTGATTCATTTGATAAAGAGATAATATTATTCATTCGGGACTACAATTAAATAAACTCAGAACATTTTAAATTAAATTGTGGGTAAATAAGTAATGATGATAAACCGATATTTTTTAATTACACTGGTATTCAATCGATACTAGTTTGAATGCTGGTATATATCGGTTTACCGATATACCATGCAGCCCTTTTACATGAGGAAAGGAAAGAGTTAATCTAACTTTGAAAATTATTTTGTAGAAAAGATTGGAGGAACAGAATAAATTAGAGAGACATTTATTGGAACTTGAGGAAGAAAAGAAGGTAAGAATACATTATTCATTTTCATATTTACCTCGTGGTGGGTGGTTTTCCAATTAATCAGGTATAGTCAGTTATAAAAAAAATACTGTTTAGTAATATCGTCAGAAATAAAGAAATCAAAATATCATCATGTCGAGAAATCATTCCCCATGCCTCCCTGGATTGACAAAAACATTACACTTCTCAAAGAATGGAGTTCCTGTCCATTCCAAAAACCCAGAGCTAACACTAATGAGCTCAACAATTAACACAGTAATTGTGCTGATTTTGTTTTTGATAATGACCTGAACGGGCCTGGCTGACCAAAGTTATTGGCCCTCGATATCACAACATTGCATTGAATACCTTACATAAAAGAATAAATACAGTGGGTTCAACCAGTCATCTGCAGTGTGCTTTCATGATACTGTCATCACAACACAACAGGAGAATAAAATGGAGAAAAGACCCAAAATAAAATCTTTTTTCAATTGCAGATGATTATTACGCAATATGTATGTCTCATTGTTTTCATGGACATGTTTTCAGTTTGTGAATTTCATTGTTCATTTCAGTTATGTCCCTTGATGTGTATTGCCCATATTGCCTTTGCATTCCAGTAAACGGTGGGCAAGACAAGGGAGATAAAAAGTTGAAAAATGAACATTGCATTTTGATACGTCCCGTGCCTATCATCTGTAGACCACACACTGGCACAAGTTCACAAGTAGTGTTGAAACGATTAGTCGACTGGTCAAAGTCGATTCGATTTTCGGAAAAATTGACTCTGAAATCTGCCAGTCGACAAGTAGGGAAACTCAAAGATGAAGTCGTAAAATGCCAATAGTGGGGGTTAATGATTACAAACATCAGACGTTTCTGCTTCATGGTGGACCTATTTTAAATTGTATTGAGAAGTGGATATCAATGCAATCATTGGAGTCCATATTCTATGATATTACTGTACTGGTTTGGGTGCGAGCTGGCGAAGACCGGATATGAAGGTGAGGAAACTGTCCATCACAAAATTTGACCCAGGAGTTTTTAATTAATTGCACCGGGCGAATGGCGGCACACTTCAAACATTTTACAAATTCACGAAACGACTGTTTTAACATCATTGGGTACTTTTTCCCCTGTATGGACAGAGGACTAGGAGGCACACACTTCCCAGGTATCCTAATTTTTTTACTGAATGGTTAAAGCTATAATATGCACAATGTTTTAAAAAACTCAAAATATGAAAAAAAGAACAGCTACGTTCATGACTTTGACAAGGAAACTTCATCAAACACCTGTCAAACGAGTCATTAAACGAAAGGGTTATCAACTTACATGTAACAGTCTCTTATCACCTAATTTACTGAGACAATTATGTTTTCAACAGAAAAGCCGACTAGTCGATTTTGAAGCGATTACTCCCGTCGACTAGTTATCTTTGAAAAATAGGTAATCGTTTCAACACTATTCACAACACTTATTTTAAATCAGTGTTATTAAATTTAGACATGGAGTATATGTGCTCAGTATATTTCTGATTAATAAGACTGAATCTGTTGCATAAAGTACATTAAACTTTATTAACACTATTTACCAGAATACACACAACCTTCACATGAGAACAATATCGTGATTATATCGTTAATCACAATCTTCTCTCCCCAAAACCATGATTTTATTATTTGGGCTTATATCGCCCAGCACTATATTTATCTTTGTTGATGTCTTCTTTGCTATAAGTCATTTTAACATTCATTTCATTTACTGGTGTTTAAGGTCACATGTTTCTGCACAATGGTTAATTATGACCACAACAATTTTACGGGTGGAGGAAGCCGGAGTACCCGGAGAGAACCACTGAACAACAGCGAGCAACTGTCACCTCCCCAACATACTAACTCCACACAAGCAAGGTTAGTATCGGCTGAAGACAGGTGCACCATCAATGTGCAGTACGCCTTAGTACACAGCGCCACCATGCCCCCATGTGGGCAATGGGTGTGAAGTGTCTTGCCCAAGGACACAACGCGGTTGCCATTTTAACATAAACCCAAACATTTAACATAAACCCAAACTAGAGCTGTAGGTTTTTAAATTTCTTGTTCAGTTTCGGTTTTGGTTTTTCAGGTGTTGAAAAACCTCGGTTCGGTTCGGTTTTCGGTTTGTTCATGAGGCCAAGTAAAATTCAATAAAACTCATTCTTATGTCCGGAGTCATAACTGAATGGTAGTGAAATTGAGAGAAACTCAATGAATGCCCGAAATAAGCTATAATACATGAAGAATCAGGAAGGCCAATATAATAATTACCTAAATGTACAGAACTTTTATTGTGCTTGGCCATTTTTCGAGGCACCTACACGCAACTTGAGGAAAGCCGCAAACACAACTCAACTGAAATGTCGGAAATTCACAGAATGTAGCCTTCCCAGAGTAGTGAGAGTACCCAGAGTACTGCCATTGGCAATGTCTGGGTACTCCCACTACTCTGTGATGGCTACATTCTGTGAATTTCTGCAGGAAGAGAGTATTTTAAAAAAAAAAAAAAAACCTTAGATTACAGGATGTCGACAGTTTCGGTTTCGGTTTCGGTTTTTTAATAAAACTAAAAACCTCGGTTCGGTTTCGGTTAACCAACAGTTCTAACCCAAACATAAATAACAGTTACTTCAGTAGTTTATCTCTTTACTTGCTGCTTGTGGATATTCCTGCCCTGGCCAGCAAATCTATTGCCACTAGATTGAGCAAAATTTGAGCATTTTTAACCCTTTACCTAACGTAGAAAGCAGACAACACTTGCAAAAATAATTTTTGAATAACTAATTTTTTTCATTTTTTGTCTCAAAAACATAGGTTATGACCCCTCATTGGAACGAGCTCGTTCCAACGAGGTGTCATAACCTATGTTTTTGAGACAAAAAATGAAAAAAATAATGAAAATTAATTGGCGTTTTTTGAGAATAGCGCTGGCCGGTTTTGGCCGTTACGTTGGGTAAAGGGTTAAATTTACTCCCTGTAACTTAAATCAAAGTTTTGATCAATGATTTCCTGAGTTATTTATTTATTTATTTGTTTAGTTATTGATTTAATGACACTTTTGACGCCCAGGGTCACCTCGTGTTGGGCAGTTTTATGAGTTGAGGAAGCCGGAATACCCGGTAAGAACCATCGAGCAATTGTGAGCAACTGCCAGACTCAACAACGTACTAACTCCACACAAGCGGGGTTAACAATGGTTGAAGACATGTGCACCATCGACTTGCAGTACGTCTTAGGACACAGCACCACCATGCCCCCACATGGGTAATCAGGATTAAGTGCCTTGCTCAATGACACAATGCAGTTACCCCTGGCAGGTATCGAACTGTGGACCTTTTGGTTTGAAGTCCAATTCTTTACCCACTGAGCTCTCGATTGCTTCAGTTAAATTTTCAAAAGATTTTTATCAAATCTAGATTTGATAAAAATATTTTAAAAAATACTCAGCTGGTTAAGAGTTAAAGGGACCTCCAATGGTCATGGAAAGTTGGAAAGTCAGAGAAAATAATTTCACCAAAGATACTTTGAAAAATAGTGTCTCTCTCAAGAAGACACAGGATGTCACTGGACAACAAACAGGCCTGTCATTATGAAAAATACAGGAGGGCTAAAAATTGCCCTCCTAAATCCAAGGAGGGCAAATACTCTCGCCAGGATACACATCGTCACTTGAGTTCCATTCTGTTCTATCTACAAGTAGGGAGATAGATCAGAGTAGAACTCATGTGACATCATGTTTAAGGAAGTCTTCTTGCTTCATACAGTTAGTGTAAGAATAACAAGATTGACAACATCTATCCCTAGCAGTATTTCTTGTGAGATTTGAACAGCATCTTATGGTAGAATTGTACTTTCCCCAACATTGTTCAAATATTATTCCCTATCTAACTGCTGGCATTACCAGAGAGTCACATACCACCAGTACCATGAATGTGACAGAATGTTTGAAAAATGAAGCCCAGTGGTGCAGTTGAGTTTTATTTTTGAGCAAATTATATATTCCTTTTTGTCATGTGGATGAAGTGAGCTGTAGAAATTGTACACAAAAAATAGAAGAAGTACTGCAAAACAATTTGTGATGTGTTTAATTGGCTAGGTACAGAAGGACTAAAAATAGCCACCCTAAAAAAAAATTGCGAGGGCTCTACGAGGTCAGCCCTCCTTGAGCATGCCAGGCCTGAACAAAGCCTCTTAAAATGATAATAGAATACTATGATCACAAAAGCTGTTGCTTTGTTGATCAGATTACAATTACGATATGATATACATCCTCCACTGAGCCACCATTTCCAAAATAAAATATTACAAAATCAAGACAAAATTTAAAAAAAAACAAAAACATAATTAGGCTACACAAAATAAATAAATTCTCTGGCAATTTTTTTAGCTCATCTTGACAAAGTCAAGCTGATCTAACCTCATCGCTCTCCATCCGTCGTCTGGCGTCCGTTGTCCGGCATCCGTCAACACGATGTTTTGGTCTTCACCTCCAAAACCACTGGGCCAATTCAAGTGAAAGTTTGTGCTTGTGATGGTCCAGAAGGGGCATTGCATTTTTGTTCAACTCAACATAGTGAGGGAATGGGGGAAAATGCTCCAAAATATTTTTAAAATCTTCTCATGAACCAGTGGGTACAATGACTTGATATTTGTTATGGAGTTTCCTTTTGAGGTGTAGAATCAAGTTTGTTCAAACAAAGATAATTCACTCTGTGTGTGATTTGGTTGTAATCCACTCTGCACTTATCTACACACACCAAATAAATTGTGTGAACAAACTAGACACTTTGCAAGAAGCACTAGCTATTTATTTATTTATTTATTTGTGTTTAAGGTAACTTTCATCAGTTATGGCTAATTGTGCCCACCGGTTGCAATTGGCCATCGGTGCAGAAAATTGACAATAAACACCAATAAATAAATAAATTGTGACACAACAAAGGTCTAAAGTCACGTTTAGCCGATCGTTTACCCCTTTGGTGCCCATTTTAGAGGACATCCATCCCAGGCACTGGTGACGGGTCCTATTTCATCAGTAAAGCGGAACTTTTTTACCATAGTAAATAAGCACTGCTTCACTTCCCAGGGGTCGCCATGAGGAAAGAAGCACTATTAAATATTTTCACAGTGTACATTATTGTCTAAGAGATTCTGTGGAAATACAATGAACCCCCCTCCCCCAAAAAATATTTCAGACAGCACACCTCTTGAGTGAGGCAGTAATCGATTGAACATGCGTTTGTTTAAACACATGAGAATGATTTAACAGGGTGTTTTTTAACAAATTTTTTTGTAGTTGGGAGACGTGATTTGGTTGTACTCACGCAAATCGTGGGGTTTTTTTTATCTTGTTTAAAAAATAGCTTTTCCTGTTTAAACACAAAGATGAGGGCGTTCTTGTTATCAGTGTGCTTGAAATTAATTCGCATTCACAACATACTTGTTGTTTATCATTTATGCTGTATTTTTGTTCAAATAAATAGTTGATTCCTATTGGGGGACAAATAATGAATTAGTCTACATTCATTTTTATCATGTTTGAAAACGAATCGATCTGTTAATTGCATAAACACAGAATGTTTTTCATATGCGACTGGATATCAGTAATTCGGTTTCATCGAGAAACGAACAGCCTTTGATGTCTGGATTTTCCCCGTCGTCTTTAATTAGACTCGCAAAGGGGGTTGTAGACCCGTGAAGACAGTGTGTTCACCGGATGTGACGAAAATGGGATTTAAATGGAGCGTACACGTAATGAACTGGACATGTACAGGATGTAGTCAAGTGGGATTTTCCCGTCGTCTTTAATTAGCCTCGCAAAGGGGGTTGTGGACCCGTGAAGACAATGTGTTCACCGGGTGTGACGAAAGTGGGATTTAAATGGAGTGTACACGTAATGAACTGGACATATGTACAGGATGTAGTCAAGTGGGAATTCAGGACAACTGCCAGACCATTGAGGTTTAACAAAACTGAAAAGAAAATTGGTCACTTCTTTCATAAAAATAAAAAATTTCAACTGCTATCAAGTCTCAACAAGGACTTATAATTAGCGAATGCAGGAAAATTCAAAAATTGAGATGATTTCAGTATTCAACTATTGGTTCAGTTCAGTTTTGGGGTATCCCCATAATATCTGTATCGGTTTGGTTTTCAGTATATTGCCCATCTCTACAGATCGCACCTTGTTAAAATTCATGTTAATTTGAAATTTAGGTGAATTTTAAGCACAATTTTAAAAAAATAACTACCAAAAATAGTTTTGTTGGAAGTATTAAATGATGTATGAGCTAATATTTATAGTAACTGAAAATAAAATCAAAAGATAAAAAAATCGTTGAGTGATCAGTTAACCCTTTACCCAATGCAGACGATATCAAAATTTATTATTTTAAATATAATTTTTTTAAATATTTCAAGAAATTCCAACAAAACCATATCATGTGACCCCTCATTGGAATGAGCTCAATGAGCTCGTTCCAATGAGAGGTCACATGATATGGTTTTGTTGAAATATTTTGAAAAATTTAATATTTTTATACTGTACCAATGACCCAGACATAGCTGGTGCTAACTCTTAAAATATAGGGCCAAACACAAATTTTGCCCCCCAATCCCCAAAATTTGCATCTAAAACTAAAGAAAACATGTCCTGAGAGGCCCTCCACACTTCGCCCCCACTGCGCATGCGCAGTGTCAAGGACGTTCCGAAATTGGCGCCATTTATCATTCTAAGTTTGGCCCTTCATCAGTTAACATCTGACTGATCTTTGTGCTTTTAAATCTCAGTTTAAATGATGCCAGACACATAAATATTAGTGAAATGGTGATTCTAAGGAGGATAGAAAAGGAGGAGAGGAAAAGAATGTGTGACAGAATATTATCAGGGCTGTAACTTAAAATTTTTTAATGAAATTATGTTAAGTTACCTATTTTCAAGGCAGCAGCCATTTTGTTGTCATTCTGATTATTTAGTTACACTGTTTTTTCAAGTGTTTTTCCTCTCTCCCTGTCCTTTAAGTTCCCCCTTGCTATTCTCCCATGCTTTTGGCATAATTTCTGTAATTATTATTACTAATATTTCTTGGGAGTTTTAGCTGAATAACAGAATGAATTCTGTTCTTTCCCCATGTTTACGTCTTCACCTACGGGTGGTTAGGCGTTGTGTTCTGCATCTACCATCTGATGTTCTGCAGTTTCTTCCCTGGAAGTCTCTGTTTTGCATCAGATGGTGTATTTTTGGTAACTGATTTCGGGCCTGGGTGCCTGGAGTCTTATTTTAGTGTTTTTACACTCATTGTTTACATTTACAACAGCCCTCTGTGTGAGGGGGGGATTTCTAAATAATAATATCTTTATGTTATTTTAATCATAACTAGATACATTATTATTGTTCGTAAGTGTTGAATAAATTGTTTAAAATATTTTTAAAATTTTTGTCCACACTTAGGCTTGGGATCCATTGGGGCTCAACGTTACTTTTCAGAAACTTGGGCTGTTCTGAAAAAATATTTTTTCAAAATATTTTGATTTCAATTATTTTTTCTATATTAATGGATCATATTATTATTATGTATTTTGATTGCCAGGCGTTAGTGCGAGTACCAGGACTTGTTTTCTTTTCACATTGAAAGGATATTGATCAATTGTTTTAAGAGGAAGTCTTCCTCTGACCTTATTATCATTCTATATGTGGTCAGTGTACTCGCATTAACTCCTGTTCTGTATCGTATGATTTCGATGACAATATGGGAAGCGTATGTCACGGTATGTTGTTGGGGATTTGGACACTCCGGTCCTTTCCCCGCAGGGTCACTCTACTTTATCAATTTCTATTTCAGACGATCAAGATTAGGGTGATGTATCTGTGATGTCTTCCAACAGTGTGCCTCCGTCGTCACAATTAATGAAGGGCTAGCGGAAAAGTGCTCATGTAATACGCCAATTGCCTAAGAGGACCCTAGTAGGTTCGACGGCCTTTGACGTCCGCTAGCTCGCCCGGTGTAGCGTCCATTCACCGAATGGTTCGGCAGCCGGGTTCGTCCGTTGCGGTCTAGAAGGAATTTTGGGGTGATGCGAGCACTATAAAATTAACTTAATGCACACCCAGTGACGGCGGATCGGAGGGAGAACGGAGGAAGCCTTTTAGTCCGGTTCATAGCCGTTCCGGTCCATCCGGACGGCAAGCGAGAGAGGCCCCTCTCTCGTTCAACAACATCTGGCCCCAGATGTTGTGGTACAAATGTGTCGTTAGCGGAGCATACGTCCGTCGCTCGGGACGCTCCGTTGTATAGGCAGTCCGCTGTGACTGCTAAGGCTTCCTCTTCTCGTCAGCGCACACGACCGCACCTTGGCTGCGTGACCGCCGATATATTACCAGCTTCGCCGATCAAGGATTCTTCGGCGACCAGGTCACACCATCCGGCAGCCAGGGATTCGAGACCGATGGACTCCGGACGTTCGCATAGGAAAAGTATGCGGGAGCCATCTGATGCGGAGCTGCCCTCGGCGAAGCAGCGATAGACTGCGCCTCCGCAGGTCTCGACGCCGGACATTCTTGTGCACATAGCACAGCTTATCGCAGCATCCCAGCAGCCGACAGAAACGGTGTCGGATCGAGAATTATCCGACAGCGCTGGGTCGGTAGCCGGGGACTCGAGGCCTGCAGACTCCGGACGTTCGCATAGGAAGTGTGCGGGAGTCAACGTACACGGAGCTTCCAGCGGCATTGCATCGTAAGTCCGCTACTGCACAGGCCTCGGGAACGGACGTGCTTTCCTTAATAGCACAGTTTATCGCAGCATCCCAGCATCAACTGAATCTGTCGCATATATTTTATCCGACGATGCTGGGTCGGGACGCTCCGCGGAAGCGGGTACGGACGTCCGAAAGTTTCATCCGGTCCGACGGGATACCGAAAGGGATTCGGTGGATTTCAAGCTTTCCCTTTCGGAACAACATATGCTGCGATGCCGGATAAGAAACTGATAGCGTCGGTGGACTTAGAAATTTTTGGTTCGGTTCAGGGACATCGTCCCTCAGTTCCGACATAGTCCAATAATGTCACACAAACTTTCGAATTATTGAACGACGCTATATATATTATTATTTTATGCTTGCTATCCAAGCATTTCTGGTTTCTTGTTCGAAGAGTTATGGAGATGTCTTTCAAAAGTGTGCCTCTGTCGTCATAGTTAATGAAGAGTTAGCGGCAATAAGTGCTCATGGAATATGTCTATCGCTTACGGAGTGACATTCGCTAGCTCACCCGGTGTAGCGTACATTCATCGAATGGTTCGGCTGCCGGGTTCGTCCGTTGCGGTCTAGGAAGGAGATTTGGGTGATGCGAGCACTTTAATTACTTTAGTACTCACCCAGTGACGGCAGATTGAGGACAGATCGGAGGAAGCCAACAACATAGGGGACCGCATGTTGTGGTTCAGATATTTTACATTCGGAGCATATGTCCGTTGCTCGGGACGCTCCGTTATATTGACAGTCCGAGAGACTGTCTTTAATGCTTCCTCATCCTCACAGCAGGGCACACGACCGCACATTGGCTACGTGACCTCGAGTATCCGATCAGTTTCGGCATTCAGTGATTCCACAGCGAATAGGTCGCGCCATCCGGTAGCCAAGGGACACGAGGCCTATACACTCCGTTCGCTCGCATATTGGAAGTATGCACGGGGTAACGATCTCGGAGCTTCCTGCGGCAATGCATCGTAAGACCGCTGCTCCTCAGGCCTCAGTGACGGACGTGCTATCCGAGTTAGCACAGTTGTTTCGCAGCATCCCAGCAATTGACGGTTTCTCGGTTGAATCAGGAATTATCCGACGGCGCTGGGTCGGTGCGGTCCGCGGTTGCATCAAGCTACGGACGACCGAACGCTTTATAGGGTCCGACAGGATGGCGAAAGGGATTCGAAAGATTTCGAGTTTTCCCTTTAGTAGTATCGGAAGATGCCTTTCATATCTTCTGGCATTTCTTCCAGTGATTATTTTTCGGACTTCATTGCTGCGATCTTGGATAAGAGACTTATAGCGTCATTGGACTCGGAATTTTCGATCGGTACAGGGACTTTGTCCCTGACTTACCGACGCAGTCCAATATTGTCATTACAACATGTGTTTTAATTTTCGACGCTATATATTTATATATATACAAGCCTGCTACTAAGCATGATAGTTTAGTTTCTTGTCCGCGTGGCTCATTTCTGCCATTTTATCTTTTTTACATATAGTTTATTTTGGCAGAGCAGGGCATACCGAGAGTTCATATGCGTCTAGACGGTGTGATTAAAGACTGCATATATTCTTTTTCGCCGTTTATGTCTTTTCCAATTTCAATGTTGGGAACGACATTATGTATAGTAGACTTAACTTAGACGCTTTATTATACGTAATCCGCCTTACTGAGGCGTTATCATTACGTCTTCAAGATAAGATTTACGGGATATTATTCTCAATGTAATTTCTTTTGAGGGCAGTAGTTTGTTCACGTATAACTCCGCCCTTCAGTGGCTGATTGGAGTTGGTTAGACGTGATGCAGCCCTAGCTACATCCACGCGTGGATAGTAGGTTAAGAACTCTCTCAGAGTCGCTTCGTTCTCGGAGGAGCTTCTCTTCGACGGCAACTTTCCGGCAATCCATGAATTGCTTGATTTATACATTCTCTTGTCTATCTAGTGTTACAAGAGATTCAGACTGGGGCAAACATTCGGTGGTTGACTCAGAGAGTGCCGCCGCAGTTGCCGGACCCGAGTGTGGCTGTTATGACGGTTGCCAGTCAAACAGATTGGGATATATACTGATCCCTACGGATTCGAAGTGCCAGGGTCTTTGGATTCCGCAGTCTTTTAGCTATCAGTTTAACTTCCGCGGAATAATGTTTTTTAGGCTTGCTTTTTGTCATTGCATGAACATTATTCAGAAACGCATGCCCAAATTCCTGTCCTTTAATTCGACAGTAGTGGCGTATCTCCGGAACCAGGGAGGCACTCTTTCGTTTCCGTTATTCAATTTAATGGAAAGAATCCGTCTGTTGGTTATAGTACACCAAGTTCAGTTTTGGTCCGTCATATTCTGGGTCGTCTGATTGTTTTATCGCACTCCCGTTCTCTTACGGGTCGCTTGTTGCTGTCAGAATGGACTCTCAACAAACAAGTATTCAATCAGATTTGCTATCTATGGGAGCGCCCAATGATGTTTTATTTATGACACAGCTTGCTAATCAATTGCAGACGTATGTGTTGGCTTGTCCAGATCTCTGAGCTAATACTGTTAACGCTCTATTGATCTATAGGACGGAATGATAGGATACGCGTATCCTCCGGCGCTGTTGTTTTAGCAGGTATTGCTAAGATAAACAACCACAATACATTTCTGTTGATAGCATCTCTATCTTCACAGAGATCATGAGTAATTTACTCTCTTGTCTACTGTGGATCTTAACGTGAAATCTTCCTCTATGTGAGGATCTTTTTTCACTGGGTAAATCGTGTCATCTTTATCACAACCAGCAAGGTCGCAACCTTCATGTATTCCGTTGTGTGGTCCGTATTGCATTGTAAGCACTGTACTGGACGAGCTTTGGACGCGATTTCTTACTATAGGAGATCCTCTTCTTCGCTATTCTATGCGACTAAAGTGGAGGCTCTTCCGTCGTGGTGTAGGGATCATTATGTTCATATGGTTGATCCCTCCATACTACTCATTGCTTTTTTTTAGTATACTTGTTTCACAAGATCTACTGCAGCCTGTTGTTATTTAGGTTATAGGTTTATGTTACCTCATACCTATGCACTCTACGATAGTTTACAATTGAGTCTTTTGTCTCTTTATCTAAGTCAGTTAGTAACTTTTTGA
Source organism: Pictodentalium vernedei (assembly GCA_031216915.1). Lineage (NCBI taxonomy): Eukaryota > Metazoa > Mollusca > Scaphopoda > Dentaliida > Dentaliidae > Pictodentalium > Pictodentalium vernedei. The sequence goes on along the minus strand of CM062294.1, from coordinate 431,224,009 downwards.
TAAATAGACTTAGAATCTTTAGATTAAATTCCTATACGGATTTTAACTTCGGTTCTTATTTAGCTAAGTAATCATTTGAATCTCTGGAAACAGTAGTTTTCAAATTCTGACCTTTTAGACAGTAATTCTGTTGGTTCTCTTTTACTGTAGAGTCAGTGAGTTTCATGCACTATCAATGGATGATTTTCACTTTCATAGTTTCGGAATCAATACTTCCGTTACTATTTAGGTTGGATTGTTGCATAAGAGTTAGGCTCCTATTTTCCGGAACCTATTATTTTAAGGTCCTTCCGTCTTCGTATGGGCATAGGCCTTTACTCTTTCCAGGTACAGTTTATAAACAGATATCTGTTTATTACAAGGGCGTAAGCTTCTTCTGTCTTTGATGTCTAGTAGAAGGACGTTACGCTCCATTTTATTGTTAATGGATTCTATTAACTAGCGTACTGCTTATGGTATATCATTGGCTTAGCAGTTGTGCTTAAGATTTCGGCTCATGAAGTAAGAGTTCTTCTACTTCTTGGGCTTACATTAATAGTGTTGCTATTATAGATTTTTGAAGGCTGCTCATTGCGCTCAGCCATCCACATTCATGAATTTTATCTCAGAAATATCGAGTCCATTTCTGGAGGCCTCTATTGTTAGGTCTATTATCTACTGCTCAGAATGTCATTCACTTAACAGTTGCTACTATAGCTAGGTAGGCTGTCTGTTTCGGCAGTGTCTCCGTTCGGCTGCCCTCTTCGCTCTGGGCTATTTGACCCAGGGCAAGAAAAAGGGGGGGGGGGGTGTTCCCTTGGGTCACCTGTTTTTACTATGAAAACAAGGGGATACCTCCTCCGGAGTTAGTATTCTGAGCTGTTATTGGGATGGTTGTTTAGTGAGAAGTTTAAGTTTATAAAATTCATTCAAGTCTTAGTTTTTAAAGTATAGCTTTTGAATATTGCATATGTCAACGGACATGATTATGCAATTCTCACACACTTTTAGGAGTATAAGAGTCTCTATTCTCTAGACTTACTTTATTATTGGCTTACTTTAAAAATTATTAGTATAAGGATTATTGGATATTAATAGAGTACATGGATGTATGAAGCTCAATTTTTGGAAGGTGTTGTATCTTTCTAATTTATCATAAATAAGAAAGATACATGTAAGGCCTATTACTTCTTTTCCCTACAGGGGATGACTCTATTTTATTTTATTGAGCGTATTCCATTTTGCTCTATGTCCTTGGCCCTCCAGCCTTTTTACTATTCAGCTATGTCTGGGTCATTGGTACAGTATAAAAATGTTAAAAAATTTATAGTAATTTATATATTTTTTATACTTACCAATGACCCAGACGGGGATGGCCCTCCCAGGAGTTGGGAACTCTTGCCTCCCCGCTGAGTACATAGCGCTTACCAGGCACTGGTTATTAGAATGATAAATGGCGCCAATTTCGGAACGTCCTTGACACTGCGCATGCGCAGTGGGGGCGAAGTGTGGAGGGCCTCTCAGGACATGTTTTCTTTAGTTTTAGATGCAAATTTTGGGGATTGGGGGGCAAAATTTGTGTTTGGCCCTATATTTTAAGAGTTAGCACCAGCTATGTCTGGGTCATTGGTAAGTATAAAAAATATATAAATTACTATAAATTTTTTAACTTTTTCAACTGCTCAATTTGCATATTACGCGGGCGGATGCGGGCGATTCGTTAGGTAAAGGGTTAAACCCCAAATGTTTATGCTTACAGTGAAAATAGGTGACAACCGGCAAAAGATGTAATTTTGTGATCAAACATTCTTTTCAAACAACTTTTGTGAAAACTTTTAATTCTCATCTGAAGTGGGTCAAAAATGTCAATCTTGTTAACATTATCGGCTTGCACTCTATTTGTTTCCAACAGTACTTTCTCCAAATATTGTGTGTAAGGCCTATAAAAAAAATTTCTTGTTTCTCAGGCAATTTTTACTCAATTTTATGATGAGGGAGGGAGGGAGGCTTGTTTTTGTTTTTTCACAAAACAGAAACAGTTATGAAAATAGTTCAAATCGGAAACTTAACTTCTTACACAAACTATTATGTCGCAAACCAACATTTTAGGCAGTGAAAATTTCCCAGAATGTAGTTAAAAATTTAACCAACTATATCTTGTGTGACATAGCTCTGTGAACTCTGTCAAACAAGGTACAGTTGGTTACATATTTATCCTACAAGTGCAAAATAGTGTCATAGAAGAGATTTCCAGGTGAAAAAAAAAGTGACAAGGCAGAATTTCTATGATGAGAAAGGTGCTGGCGAAACTATTTTATGGAGCAATCATGCAGAAGTCCATTATTTATGTTTCTCCTTATGGCTCACTTCTTCCTGTTTTCAGTTGACTCCCCCTCCCCCCCCCCAAAAAAAAAACTTCTAAAGAAAGAAGTGACTTCTCCCTCACTTTACCCCCTTGGCTGGTCACTGTGTCTATGTTTATAATTTGCTTTCCTTTGTTTGTGGATGAATAGCGAAAACAGTTTGGAAATTAATATGAACAGGCTCAAGACAACAAACTAGCATCCAGACCACATCTTCATTGTCCAGCCAAAATTTGCCAGATGCTGACTCAAATATGGGTGGCTGACATTGTGTCTGGTTACATACAGCATGTCTTTGTCCCCTGTATGTTCCTCTCCCATAGGTGATAGAGCTAAAATGGTTAAAGGGTTTTCTTGATCGATTAATCACATGGATTAACCTTGGTTAACTGATTAATCACTTGCCCTAAGGCCAAATAAAAAAAATGAATTGATTCTCAGGCAATTTTTTTTTCAAATCAGTGAGGGAGGGAGGATTTTATTTTTACTTCTTTTAAAAAAAAATTTTCGTGTAAAAGGGTTGAGTATACTCGGTAAATCTTTTTGCTGTCTTTCCACTTGAAAAAGAGAAAAGGTTGTATTTTAGCGTAATTATAGTATACCTTTTATAACTAACTGTCGTAACAACAGCTAAAAGGATTTGTATTTTATTGTTCTTTTTAATGGTATAGATCGGTCAAGCATCATGATCCATTAGAATAGGCCCCACTAACCAATGCTTGGGGTAGGAGTCCTTTAAAATGGGAAACGTGGCTCTAAATGATTGGTTAAACTTGAGTTTATATCGGTGTTGTGGCCATTATTAGACATTGTGCAGAAATATATGACTTTAAACACCAGCAAATAAATAAATAATTAAATCATGATCCAGTATATCAGAATTTTCCTTGTTACAGTTTATGGGAGAGTGCCTGGGCACTCTCCCATAAACTGCAACAAGAAAAACCAATTTACTGCTAACACAGTTAAATAATTATATGTCGAGAAATGTGAAAAAATGACCATTCCAAGTTTTCACAAATTCTTTTAAAAAAATGACATAATAAAAATGTCTAATGAGGAGGTTCAAATCCAATGAGGGAGGGCCTGAGAATCAAAACATTATTTTTTTTTAGCCTAATAGGTAGCTAAATAATTGCCATACCGTTGAAGATTTACAGCATTAACCCTTTACCCATTGTAACAGACAAAACTGGTAGGCACTATATACAAAAATCTCCATTCAAATTTTATAACATTTTCAATTTTTGTCTCTAAAACATAGCTTGTACCCCTCATTGGAATGAGCTTATTGGGCTTGTTCCATTGAGGGGACATACCTTGTTTTTGAGACAAAAATTGGAAACTTTTTAGTACTTAAAGAATTTATTTTGCAAGTTTCATCTTGATATCCGCATTGAGTAATGGGTTAAGAAGGACGATTTCCAGATACTGATACAGTATAATGATCATACAAGTGAACAAGTATGTCACCACGTAACTTGCATGCTTTACTCTGTCTCATATAATCACTGACCAGATAATTTTACTACTGTCATCAGGCCCACGTAAAGATGACATCTTCAGGACACACATTCTATGACTACAGACGCCTTAAGTGGAGCTTGAAAAGTTAAGGCGTATTTAGAACAAGTCACCAAATTACTGCAGATATGATCTGTGCTGATAAAAGAATGACAATGTTGAGCCCATCAACAATGACATGTGTAGCACTGTGATAGAATGATACAAGAACAACTTATTCTGTATTTTTCTGACATGGATTCCCCTTTGGTACAATCAGTGAATCTGAAGTCACATACCGAATACCGAACCGATACCGCGGTATGCCCACACAAAAATACCGAAACCGATACCGAACTCAAAATTCCAATACCACCCATCTCTAGTTCGTTCCTTTGTTGACCAATATAATACAGTAGTTCAAAAGTAATGGTTAATTGATCAATTACTTTTTTGATCGATTAAGACTTTGATCATTGGTTAATTGATTAATCGTTTAACCATTGCAGCTCTAATAGGTGAGGGTCGGGTAGCCTCTCTAAAACTCTTTACCACCTCTCCCAGGGAAGTGTTACCTAATCCCTAGTCTTTGTAAGACCCCTTGCCACCTCTAGCCTCCCTGGGCTCAGATTACTACACACCATCTCCAGAATCAAGTGTATACCAGGGTATTAACTTTTAACCTGCCGAGTATTTTAATTATATTTGTTCCCTGAAAAACTTTTTTTGGGGACTATTAAAGTAGGCGGTGTCCATCCATCCATGCGTGTGTGCATCCGTCTATGTGTCCCACTTTGTTTCCTGATGATAACTTTAGTTTTTATAGTTGACCAAATCAAATGAAATTTGGTATGTAGGTGTATCAACATAAAATATAGGTCAAGTTCGAATCAGTGCAGTCTGACACGTTTTGCCAAAGTTATGCCCCTTTTTCGACTTTGAAAACTGTATTTTTTTTAGTTTCCAACCAATAACTTGTAATTGACCGAATCAAATAAAATTTGTTTTTTAGGTGTACCAACATAAAATATAGGTCAACTTCAAATTGGGGTTTTGTCCGACATTTTTTGCCAGACTTATGTGCCTTTTTCGACTTCGAAAAATTCAGTTTTTTTTTTAAGTGAATGTGTGGCCGAGCAGCCTTTTATTTTTTATCCAATCTAGTCATGGCTGCTCTGAAGCATCCATGACTAGGTTTGATGAAAAGTTTATCTAAATTTAACTCAAGAAACCATGGGTGCAAAAATCCATGAAATTTACATGGAAAAAAATTAGATTAAATGTGCCCAAATGATACTCATTTTAGTGGCAAGAGAAATCCTGTCCTCACAGGAATATCCGTCAGCAGTAGCAAGGAGTTAATCAACACAAGGTGATATTTCTAGTTTACCTAATTATTTTAGGCTAAAGCTGAACTGGCCGAGAAGCTCAGTGAAGAGGAAGCTCTCCACCAAGCAGATTTGGAGAGATTAAGAGAATTAGAGGAGATTAAACGTGAGTTAGAACGGCTGCTTGAAGAAGAAAAACAAGCCAAGAAAGATGAGGAAATAGTGAGGGCATTACAAGCTAGGTTAGATCATAATCTTCTTTTTTCTTCTTCACTTTTTTAAGGTCGTGATTTATGAAGAAACACTGAGCAAGCTAGGTCTATTTATGTCTTTATGGAGTCATACCTAACAAAATCAGTGGATGACATGCAAAACAATTTGTGGGCAAGAAACTTTTTGGTTTGGGGCTAGGAAAACATAACTTATAATACCTTATTGGAATGAGCTTGATGAATACATTCCAATAGGGTTTATAAGCTTTGTTTTGAAGGCAAAAATTAAAAATTGAAGAAATAAGTTTGATTGGCCATTTTTGTGAATTGTGCTGACTGCTTATTGCCTTTATGTAAATAACGGATTGAATTTACCCTCTGAGTAATTTATTGAATTCTATAGAATCAGGAAAAAAGGCTCTGTAAGAAAGGTCATCACTTTATTTCATTGATAACTCTAGTGAAGGCACTGAATATTTGAATATGGGGCAGAAAATTTCTGCAGCATGTTCTACAGAATTGAATACTTCGGTGTTAACCCTCTACCCAATGCCGACATTATCCAAATTTATTATTTGAAATATTATTTATTCAGATGGTTCAAAAAAAATTCTGCAAAACCATATCATGTGATCCCCGCATTGGAACAACCTTGACAAGCTTGTTCCAATAAGGGCTCACATTATATGGTTTTGTTGAAAGTTTCTGAACAATAATATATTTTCAACTGCTGAATTTGCAAATTACCTGAATGGATGCAGCCGATTTGTTACGTAAATGGTTAAACACCTTTTCAGTACTGTAATTGAGTCCTTTCTCACAGTGCAATACATGACACCCCATCATTCCTGTAAAATCTCTGTGTGTTGGAGGGGTAAAGAATTAAATTTCTATTTTTGATATTATCTTATCTCAAGCCCAGATTAATTGATGATTTATTTGTGCATTCCAATCACCTGTAGGCTATATATTGAATCGGTTTAAACACCATGTACCTTGTGTTATTAATTCTCATTAGTCATGAGAAATATTTCACCTCACCCTTCCTGGTTACACTTTGAAAAGTACCAATAAGTACAACACCCTGTCTTTACCCATAGATCCATAAAAGAAAACTTCCTGATCAGATGTCATTTTTGTACACCCTTGTACAGTGGACCCCACTAAATTGGATATTTCTTAACTGAATAACCCTGTTAATTGAATATAATTTCCCAACACAAAATCATTTACCATACATTCAGTACAAATTTGACCTGTCAATTGAATATAGGTTATAGAGTAAACTCTGTTAATTGAATATAGGTTTTAGAGTAAACATCTTGTACCCTGTCGAGAAATTATCGTGACTCTCCCCAGCTGTCCTTTGTTTATAGACCTATTTGGCCTCAGTACTTCCAATACAGGCATTTCATCTATTATATCTTGTTTGACAGAGCTCATGATTATCTCTAGAGTACAGGAAGGTGACACAATCCCTTTTAATTGAATACTCCTGTTAATTGAATAATTTTCATTGGCAAAGTGTCTATTCACTTAACAGGGTTTCACTGTATACCATTTATCTAACATAATGCCAATATTCAGCCAGTACTTTTCTCTAAAATTTCAATTCAAGTTTTATTATTTTTCAAATTTATTGCACTTGGGTTCATTGGACTTTCCATGTCCTCTCCATGTTTGCTCATTCCAGTGAGGGGTCATACCCTATGTTTTGGAGGGTAAAAATGAAAACTTTTTGTTATTTAAGAAAATGGTTTGCAAAAAAAGTTGAGCCCACTTAATCTGTAAACCCTTCACCTAACACGCGCTATGATTATTGACTTTTATTACTTTCCAAAGTGTGATTTACTGGGATTTCTGGGTTTGATTATAAACGATAACTTCCCAAGTGAATTATGCAATCAACAATTGGGTCATGTATCTGTGCGCTCAAACGAAGACACTTTGCCGTGGGTGTAATGGGGACTTCATTGTGTTTTTTTTTTGGTTTTTTTTTTTGGGGGGGGGGGGGGGGGGGGGTTAACCCTTTACCTAACATGAAAAGCAGACGGCACTTACAAAAAAACTTTGATGACTATTATTTTCATTTTTTGTCTCAAAAACGTAGGTTATGACCCCTCATTGGAACGAGCTCAATGAGCTCGTTCCAATGAGGGGTCATAACATTTGTCTTAGAGACAAAAAATGAAAAAATTAATTGGCGATTTTTTAGAATAGTGCTGGCCGGTTTTGACTGTTACGTTAGGTAAAGGGTTAAATAATATAATTATCATTAATAATGAAAAGTAATAAACAGAGTAATTGCTTGACTGGACTGGTTACATGAAATAATTCATTCAAGCCGAGGGACTATATTGTAAAACACTCGTGCACATTCACACCCTCGTGTTTGTACAACGTCCCTCACCTCTCATGAATTATTTCGCATAACCAGTCCAGTCAAGCGATTACTCTCTATATTTTGCCTCAGTAAATCCGATACAGATATTTAATCGATTATGTCTCGTATAAACTCTGTCAAACAAGATATAAGAGGATAAATCTCATTTTAACACTAGAACACAAGAAAATATCAAATTCCTTTTAGGTTTAAAAAAAATTGTTTTGATTCTCGGGCAATCCCTCATTGAATTTGAACCGCCTCGTTGGACATTTTTATTGCCTTCCAGTGTCTTCCAATATTGGTACAAACTCTGGGAGACCTGAAACTTTTTACATTTTTTGATTGATGCATATTTATTTAGTTGTGTCTCCAATATGTTTGTTTATAGGCACTCTCCTATAAACTGTAACAAGGTAAATCCCCATAGATTAAATACTTTTACTTCAAAGATAATATGAAGAACTTCGAAAGAATATGAAGCCTTTGAATTGCAGTACCTACAGTTTGTTTTTAGAGGAATGTTTTATTTTTCAAATTAAAAATGAATTTATTTGTATAAATATGCACTTTCTATATTTCTGTGTTTCAAAAGATGGCTGAAATCCTCTCCATGTTTGCTCCCTTTTTGCAAAAGAAAATCCCCCTCTCATACAAGCATGTATGTGAGGGATGAGAAAGATTCTTTCCATACATAAAACGGAAAGTCGGAGGGATTACAATTGCATTATGTCATTACATATTGCACGCTGAGTCTCTTTTAACGTCAGGTAAAAAACAATACCTGAGATCTCACGGATCAGTGCCTCTGCACTATAAAAGGTTGAGGCCTCCAGAAGACCACATCTTTGAAAGCTGAGAACTCGGAAAGAGCAAAAGTTGTGAAAATAAACCGAGAGACTTGGAAAAGGGAGGGTGCAGTCCACTGGGTGGGCCGTAATCCCTCCGACTTTCCGTTTTATGTATGGAAAGAATCTTTCTCATCCCTCGCATACATGCTTGTATGAGAGGGGGATTCTTTCCCACATAAAACTCCAAGTCTCCTGGATTACAATTGCATATTGAACGTTTCACAACTTTGAGATATCCATCATATATGATAATGTAAACATACATACCGCGAGATCCATGTTCATAAGAAATGTATGACAGATAAAAACAAAATTCACTGTTCTTCATTTAATGAATCCTCTGAACAAATATAATTGTGAACACTGAAGAAAATAGCATAGTCTTAGCAACTGTCTTGGCATTCCAGGTTCTTCAGTATTGCATCCGAAAACCTCAAATCTGTATTCTCTCTAAAATAAAAACTATAGAATGTCTGAGCAGATGACCAATTAGCAGTTTTCAAGATATTCCTTAGTGTAACCCCTGATTTCAATGCCGCTGATGTTGCAGCACCTCGTGTGGAATGAGGTCTAAAGAAAGTGGTAATGCCAGCTTGTTGTAAGCTATCTGCTATCCATCTCGAGATAGTAGATGTTGTTACACTCTTGTATGTTTTATAAGAAATAAACAAATTAGAACATTTCCTGATGTCTTTAGTTTTCTCCTTCAACGTGTATATGACACATATTTTGTTGTTTTTAAATTGTGACAGCTGAACTTCTTGAGTCACATGCGATGGTCGTGATGTTTTTGTCAACTCTTGAATATGAAACACCACTGCATTACCAGATTCATTCATAAATCTTAAATCTAAAGCCCTTAATGTTTGAGACCTGGCAGCTGTAGTTAATGCCACTAGGCAAACTAATTTATAGGTAAGTTGTTTCAGCGTTAAATCAGATAGAGGTGTCAATGAAGCTAGATGTGTTAATAGTTGGCGGACATCCCAAGTGGATGTATATTTTGGTAAGGGGGGTTTATTGTTAAAAATACCCCTTAGAACTCTATTAATAATAGGAGACGTAGTGAACGACGTCCCGCAAGTAATAAGCATTGTCTGGTTAATCATAGATCTATGAGTGTTGATTACACTGTATGACTTTCCTTGGTTTGCTAAAGAGCTCAAATAATCAGCTACTACATCCTCAGTTGTTTCACAGGGATCAAATGATTGTTCAAGACACCAAAGATACCATCGCTTCCATGCCAGACCATATTGCTTTCTCGATGATTTTCTCCAAGATTGCAAAATGTATGAGATAGCGATGTCTGAAATTCCCTTTGTCTGCAATTTTTTGCGGATATACTGCATGCATGTAGGTGCAGTTTCTGACCCATAGGGTGGTGATTTGTATGCCCAGGTAAGGTGAGTTTCTCCCAACTCGCATGGATGAGTATTGGGTTTGCAATAAGTAGCTGTAAAAGTATTGGGAACCATGGTTGAGTAGGCCATTTGGGCACAATAATTAGAGCTTTGCTCACCTGATCCTGTTGCACTTTCCTGAGTATCTTCATCAACAAACTGAAAGGAGGAAAAATATATGGGTTAAATGGAGACCAATCCAATGTAAATGCATCAATGTGGAAAGCTGCAGGATCAGGTACCCAAGAAACATATTTCTTAACTTGACAATTCCTGGCCGAAGCGAATAGGTCAATGTTGGGTAAAAAAGTATGAATACAGATTTCCTGAAAAATGTTTGGTTCAAGGTGCCATTCTGCTGATTCACAAAAATCCCTGGATAACCAATCTGCTCTAACATTGGATTTTCCTGGAATATGAGTTGCCGAAAGATAAATTTTCCTGTAATGTGTCCAAAGAAAAATTTCTTTTGAAAGTTCAAACAAATCTAGCTTTGTTCCCCCTACCTTGTTGATATAAGAAATAGCTGTCGTATTATCAGATTGTATGCAGATATGACAGTCTGTTTCCTTGGAGCAGATGTTCTGTAATCCTAAAAACATTGCTTTAAGTTCCAGAAAATTAATATGGTGTGTTTGATCAGATTCACTCCATTTACCCTGAGTCGAAATATTTTTATAAATTGCACCCCAACCAATGCGTGAGGCATCAGTTTCTAAAATTCCCGAAATGTTTTGGGGACTGATACTACAACCATTCAGTGATTCAGCATTGCAAATCCACCATTGAACTTTGGTCTTTGCTTTTTGGGACAAAACCATGATCCCATCAAAGTCTGAATTATTCTCATGCAATGCCCTGTTCTTATCATAATCTAAATACCTGTAGAACAACCGGCCTAACCAAATTGCTCTCATTGAAGATGTATATATACCTACTAGTGAAGCAACTTGTCGGATAGAACACTTTGTTTTTGCAAGCACTTGCTTAGACTTGGCAATAAGATTAGAAATTTTTTCTTGTGGAAGAAAAATCTTATATTGTTCTGAGTCAATGATAAACCCTAGATAAGTAATGCGTCTAGAAGGGTGTATGCAAGATTTTTCCCAATTTATTTCAAATCCCTTGCAGAGTATTGATTAATAGCTCTGTGTGTGTTTTACAAGAGTCAAATTCTAAATTAGCGACTAGAGAGTCATCTATATAGTAAAAAGATTTTATCCCTTGTTTTCTTAAAAAAGAAAAGATTGGTTTCAAAACTTTGGTGCACACACGTGGCGCTATACAGATTCCAAAAGGAAGGCACTGGAATTTGTACAATACATTATCCCATCTGAATTTTAAAAATTTTTGATCTTGATCATGAATTGGAATGCTAAAAAATGCATCTTTCAAATCGACAGATGTCAAATATTCCATCGGTTGGATGGATTGGAGGACTACATCGATTGTCTCTTGTTTGAAATGAAAATAACTTGAGAATTTATTTAGATTTTTTAAATTAATTACTGGACGAAACTTTCCATTTTTCTTCTCGCGAAGAAAAAGATTGGATACAAATTGTCCATGTTGTTCACTCGATGTAATAATTGCCCCCTTTTTTAGTAATTCCTGAATTTCTTGGGACATAAGAGAAGCTTCTTGGTTTGTGAATGTTATTGGTTGAGGCTCCATAATTTGGACAGGTTGACTTTCAAATTCCAGTCGATATCCATTGATAACTTCAATTACCCGTGGGTCATTTGTAAAAGCCTTCCATTTATGTACAAACTGTTTAAGTTTTCCAGCGATCTTAAATGTTTTTGGCTGAGTATGCAAGGTTAATCCTAAGATAGTTTCACATGTACTCACCTTTACTTGTTTTGATTCTGGATGTCTCTGTTTTTCTGTGTCTGCCATGGCTGCCTGCGCTGATATTGGTATGGTCGTCGTCCGCCACCTGCATATCTCATGCGGCCCCTTTGGCCCAGGCCTCTCCCTAAAAAAGGGCGATTGTTGTATCCTGACATTGATAAAGACTCTGTCAAGGACCTGTTATTGGCAGTGTGACTGAGTTCATTAATTTCCTTTATGCGTTTGCAAATGTCTGACCCAAACAAAAAATTTGATATTTTGTTGTCGGCTGAAAAAAGGCTCTTGTATGAATTTTTGAAAATAGGTCTCAGTGCATTTCGCCTCATCATTGAAATTTCATATTGTGTGTTTGTTTGCATTAACAAATTATCAATTGCCAGTTTTTTTAGGCGAGCAAGGTTAGGTGTTTTAGCTCTTAACTCTTCTGTAATTTGTAGGGTTGCTGATGTAGCAGCGGACAGAGTGCGCTGTACTTTTTGCATATTGCAATCTCTTACCCGAAAATTTGAATTTTTAATCTGGCACCATATTTCAGGATTAATGCGGGGAGGCACAATAAGCGAAGCATTCTCTGGGACCAGATATCGGTTAACTAGTTTGTCCAATTTTTCTTTTTCCCCTGGGGTGACTGCATTCCTGTTAGCATAGGTTGCCATATTGTCATTAATATTTGGCCCTGTTTTAACTGAATTGTATTCTATTGTAATATCTGGCATTTCAAAATCAGCCTCTTCCATGAGGTCATTATCTAAAGATAAAATCGGTGAGCCAGTATCAAATAAATCTTTCATTTCTTGAATGCTATCCGGCGCTTCCGGGTTGTTTGTGGTGATTTGAATATTGTCAATATTATCTGAATAAACTTTATTCGATGCAGTCAGCCCATTCCCAATGCCTGAATTAATGTTATTGTGATTTTGGGAACGTTTGGTGCTGCTATTAGAATCGGGTTGTTTATTATTAGGCAGATTCGACTTGGTCGTGTTTGCCTCGGTTGATTGTGAATGCCTGTATTGTGCTGGTGGAAATTCATCACCCGCTTCTACCTTTTGAAGTCTACTGCTGAGACTCGAAATGGAGGACAAAATCTCCTGCAGTAAAGCAGATGTGTCACTTACCGTTGGTTGTGAAATTGGAATTGCGACCGTGTCGCGGTCTTCAACAAACTTGGCCAAGTTGGCCACTTGTGATTTAAGCTGCTTTGCAGCGGATGCTGAAGCGGAAGTATTAAATTTTGTGTTGCTAACCAAACAGGAGTTATCTCCCTTATTGCTTTCACAATGTTTACGTTTCCGTGATGTACCAATTGACGATTTCCCCATATTATACGATTCAGAATGCGACTTTGTCGCCTGTGAATTTCGTTTCGTAATGCCAATTTCTTTGAATCGAGCATCCGATTTTGAGACAAATTCCCCACTTAAATATCGTTGTATGCTGCTCTCTTCTGTGTCTGATAAAAAATGCTGAGGACTTCGTCCTGATCATCCGCATCGCTATTAAAATTACCATGTCCATGAGAATCAATGTCTCGTTGTAAATTTAACGGATCATTAGAATTTTTTGTACTTTTGTGTAAGGGGGATGTCTTCCTTTTTGGCATAATGATTGAAAATAAAATATGTGAAGTGTTCAGCATGCAGTCTCACGACAAAAGATGTGGTCTTCTGGAGGCCTCAACCTTTTATAGTGCAGAGGCACTGATCCGTGAGATCTCAGGTATTGTTTTTTACCTGACGTTAAAAGAGACTCAGCGTGCAATATGTAATGACATAATGCAATTGTAATCCAGGAGACTTGGAGTTTTATGTGGGAAAGAATTAAAAATAAAACCTTGCCTCCCTCACTAATTTGAAAAAACAATTGCCTGAGAATCAATTAATTTATTTTGTGTGGCCCTAATTGAAGAAGCTATTCCATTAACATGGTTCCACTGTATCTTTTAATTGTGTTAGGTGGGAGTGTGGTTACTCAGTGGTTTGGCATTGGACTTTAAACCCAAAGGTCCATGGTTCGATCTGCAGCAGGGATAAATGTTAGGCCAGGCATTAAATCCTGATTGCCGACCTGAGGGCACGGTGATGTTGTGTGCTAAGGTAAAGTGCACATCAATAGTGCACTTGTCTTCAACTAATGCTAACCCTGCTTGTATGAAGTTTGAACATTCGGGAGTCTAACAGTTGCTTGCCATTGCATTATCTCTAGGTACTCCAGCTTCCTCCACATGGAAAACTGTCCAATATGAGGTGAGTCTGGCTGTTGAAAGTGTTGTTAACCCTTTACCCAACGAATCGCCCGCATCCGCCCACATAATATGCAAATTGAGCAGTTGAAAAAATTAAATTTTTCAAAAAATTTCAAAAAAACTATATCATTGGTCCCCTCATTGGAACGAGCTCATTAGGCTCGTTCCAATGAGGGGTCACACGATATGGTTTTGTTGAAATTTTTTGAAAAATTTAAATAAATTATATTAAAATAATAAATTTTGATATCGTCTGCGTTGGGTAAAGGGTTAAAACCCCCAAAATAAATAAATAAATAAATAAATAAGTAAATAAATAAATAAATAGAATACAAGAAATCAAATATCAATTAATTGAATACTCCTCAGAAGTGAAGAAGCTATTCCATAACAAGGTTTCATTGTATCTTTTAACATTTAAAGGCCTATTTCCATCTTTCATGACCTAAGAACGGGGGGCGCTGTGGCTCAGTTGGTAGAGGTGCAGACTGCATGCAAGCCGAGAGGTCCTCAGTTTGAATCCCACCTGCGGCAACTGCATTGTGTCCTTGGGCAAGACACTTCACCCCATTGCCCACGTGGGGGCACGGTGACGCTGTGTACTAAGGCATATTGCACGTCGATGGTGCACCTGTCTTCAACCAATGGTAACCCTGCTTGTGTGGAGTTGGTATGTTGGGGATCTGACAGTTGCTCGGTGGTTCTCTCCGGGTACTCTGGCTTCCTCCACCTGTAAAACTGTCACGGTCATGGTTAGCCATTGTGCAGAAATATGTGACCTTAAACACCAATAAATAAATAAATAAATATGGCCTCAGAACAATTGCCTCAAACATGCCATCATGTGGAGGTCCTGTTGAGAACATATAAATTAGGTCAGCAGTGGTTTCTAGTCAAGTCTTGGCTGCCTGTTAAGGCACCCAAGACTTGACTAGAAATCACTGCTAAGCCACGATGTATAGAAGCTGTGGGCAGGTGGGAATTCAGGACACTTGTCCAGGCCCTTAAGAATTATCCCTTTACCTAATGAACCTACCGTATCAGCCTGCATAATTTACAAATTGAGCAGCTAGAATAAAATATTTTTCAAAACATTTCTCCAAAACTATATCATGTGAACTCTCATTGGAACGAGCTCAACAAGCTCATCCATCTGTCAGTTGACTTTTTGTTTGTCTATGTGATAACTTCAATAATTATAAACTGACTGTAACTGTGGGGGTGCAGTGGCTCAGTAGGTAGAGGTGCAGGTTGCAAGCCGCAATGTCATCTGATCGAATCCCTCCTGAGGCAACCATGTTGTGTCCTTGGGAAAAACACTTAATCCCGATTGCCCATGTGGGAGCATGGTGGCTTAGTTTACTAAGGCTTACTGCACGTCAGTGGTGCATTTGTCTTCAACCAATGCTAACCCTGTTTGTGTGGAGTTAGTACAGAGCCCGACAGTTGCTTGCCATTGCTTGGTGGTTCTCTCCAGGTATTACAGCTTCCTCCACCCATGAAGCTGTCCGACACGAGGTGACCCTGGCTGTCAAAAGTGTCATTAAACCCCGATAAATAAATAAATAAATATGGTCTGTAAATAGTAATGTAAACAAATCATAACCAAGCAGAGCGTTGTATTAGGTAGATTTTGTATCAGGGACCCTTGATACAGACTGTATTCGGGTAGTTGCGCACCCAATACATACTTATTGTAAGGCCACACAAAGTAGATCTTCTGTTTCTCGGGCCATTATTTGTGAAATTGCATGCGGGCGAGCGGTTTTTTATTTTATTTTTTATTTCAGTAATTACTTTTTTGCCATCAAAAGTTCATGTTCTTGGATCAAGTTTTAGGCCTCATAATCTACAGAATAGCATGGGTGGTGGTGTATTTCATCCCTTGAGTGCAAGAAGGCTTTGCAATGCTAAAGCATTGCAAAGCCTTCTTGCACTCAAGGGACAAATTCATAATTTTTTTTAACTTGGGTAAAATATCAGACATAAACCATTTAATTTAAATTTTTTTTAAAGTTTAAATTAGTTATAAAAAGAGAGCATGCGGCAGCCAAAAGGACCATGCGGGAGGGCCTGAGAAACAGATTTTTTATTTTTTTAGGCCTAAGGTAAATTTTGATATTGTGTACATTAGGTAACGGGTTAACTGTGTTAGAAAAGGGTTAAATCTTAAAAAATGGTGAGGAAACAAGTAATACTGTCAGCGCACAACAGTATGCGGTTGAAAGAAAAATTTCAAATGATATGCTTGGAACCAGTCTAGACCTTAAATAGTTCATTTCCAATTTTTTGATTCAGGCAGCTTGAATATGTGGCACTGTGTGTTTTCTCTATATCTCATCCCAAGTGGAATTATGGGAGGGAGGGAGAGGTCATATGCCACACTTGGCATTGATCTTTTTAAAACTCATGATCTTATTTTCCATGCTGAGAAACAAAGAATAGTTCCACAACCTTGGCCACACCATGTGGGTGGTAGGTTGTGCATGGGGCTTCTGGAATCTTAAATGTCCTGGAATTTCGCATTGGAAAACAGAAAAATTGTTAGGTCAGTCCTTTAAAGTTCTGGAAAACCAGTAGAACTTTTAGGGCACCATCTCACCCTACTCAAAAGAAAGTCACTGTGTGCTTTGTTATTATCCCCCCGCTAAAACAAAGTTTCCAGGGGATATAGAAATGGGTTTTGTCCATCCATCTGTCCATCCATCTGTCTGTCAACAACTTTGGACCTTCATATCTCAGTCAGTGGATATTGGATTTAAATGATCTTTGGTATGCTAATAGACCACCATGGGGGAAAGGAACAACTTTGTCCCCTTTTTAGTAAACCACTTCTCAGTGGGGGATACCAGTGGCATTGCACCTTGTTTTGGTTGTGTGTTATTTCTGATACTGTTAGATTTTCTCTGTGACATTGGTCTTAAGTTTTCATTTCTTGTTTTTCACAAATGCATTACACAAATCGGCACCAATAAGAAAAAATTGGCCAGAGATAAAAGAGGTTTGAGTAGGCCGAATATGAAAGATGGCCATCAAACAAAATTTGTCTAGTCAGTCCTTTTATGGAAATACATGTCATGTATGGGGGAATTTGTACTTATAAGTTTCAGGTGTGGCAAGAATCTTTTATAAGTATAGAAATGATCAATAGACATTGGTTTTCTCATTGCACATTGACCTCTGGCAATACAACAACAATTCAAGGTGAGT
This sequence comes from Pictodentalium vernedei, assembly GCA_031216915.1. Lineage (NCBI taxonomy): Eukaryota > Metazoa > Mollusca > Scaphopoda > Dentaliida > Dentaliidae > Pictodentalium > Pictodentalium vernedei. Next base: position 431,206,678 of record CM062294.1, on the reverse strand, counting down.
CTGATACCAGTAACTGTTTCTGTTCATTTTGCTTCGACAGAACAAACCTGTCAACTTAGGTACAACCGATTACATAACATCAGAAATGATTCAGACACTGAATACCCCAGGTGCTGGTCAAAGTGGCCCCTCAGTGAAATTTCCCCTTGAGTGATTGGTCCAAACATCCTCATTTTTAGCTCACCAATGATGTTGTGTGATCTTGTGTCATGATTCGAGGCATGTCGGCGTCAACACTTGTTAAAGTTATTGTAAGAGTCCACTTTGACTTTCCACCCTGTTACGATGCACCTCATACTGTTTCTATGGCTTACAATTACCCACAGAAATTTTTTTGATTTTTAGTATTTTTACAACGTTAGACTTTTTTGTCAGTGTGGTCTTACAAAATTTCTGACCTGTTTTGCTATACATGAGTGGAGGCTACCACCGGTATGCTGTGGCTTTTATATTTCATATATTTGTTAAACGCATCCATATAAGACATTAACCCTTGGCCGGACATTTTTCAGAGATTTTGGACTTTTTTAATGCAGTGTTAGACTTTTGTTAGTGCAGACTTGGAAAATTTCTGACCTGGTTTGCTATACATGTACATGAGGGGAGGCTTCCACTGATATGCTGTTGCTTTTATATTTCATATATGTGTTAAATGCATCAATATAAGACGACATTATCCCCTGGCCTGACATTTTTCGGAGATTTTGGACTTTTTTAATGCAATGTTTGACTTTTTTGTTTGCGTGGACTTAGAAAATATCTGACCTGTTTTGCTATACATATACATGACCAGACATTTTTTGTAGATTTGTAATAAGCCTAGGTTTATTGCATGACATGCTTTGGCGAGCTAATGGGGATGGACCACACACCCCCTCCCTCCCCCTCTTGTTGGTCAAAACATCTTCATTCCTTTGTTAAAAAACATACTCAGGCACTTACCAAAACATCCCCACTTGGCAGTCAAAACAAATCCAGTTACTATAATCATTACTTTTCAAATGAAAAACAAGATCAGTATTGAACAGATGTAGGTCCTGAAATTTGTGATTCAGGTCCTTAAAAGTCCTGGAAAAGTCCTTGAATTTCAAACTAAATTTAGGGTATGTTTCCATCATCACCAACCTTTGGTAACAGGTGTACATGGATCTCACAATTGAAACTGGGTGCTGAACTTCCTCTCCTGTTGTTAAACATAGTAATTCCACATTTCCCCATGTGGATGGTCCGATCTTCACCAGCCGCTGGTACCAGGTATACATGTATCTCTCATTTGAAACAGGGTGGAAATTTTCCTTCCTTGCTGTAAAACAAAGCCAATAATTTCCCCATGTGGACGGTCCAATCGTCTCCAGCCTTTGGTCACATGTGTGCATGGATCTCACAAATGAAACTCTGCTGGATTTCCTCCCCCATTGTAAAACAAAGACAATAATTCCGCATCCCCCACGCATGAGCGATCCATTCATCAGTATCCTTTGGTAACAGGTGTACATGGATCTCACAATTGAAATTGTGTGCTAGGCTTCCATCCCTCAGCTGTAAAACAAAGACAAGAATCCCATATCGCCCATTTGGATGGTGCAATCTTCACCAATCTTTGGTAACAGGTATACATGGATCTCACAGTTGAAACTGGGTGCTGGACTTCCCACTGCTGTAAAACAAAGCCAGCAAATCCACAGCCTTCATGTGGATATTCCAATCATCACCACTCTTTGACAAAAGGTGTCCATGGATCTCACAATTGAAACTGGGTGCTGAGCATCCTCCCTAAATCATACAATAAAGTTGAGTTTTGCCAACTTTTGGGGTTTTTTTTAGGGGAATGTGGGGGGGGGGGGGGGATATTTGCCCATCTCCATTATAACTGAATTGTACCCCTTAGCAGGTATCTGACCTACAAAAATCTCAACCCTGTCTTGAGAGACCACCTGTCTGGAGAGACCATGTTTGCTTGGACCTGCATTGTGTCCTTGGGCAAGGCACTTAATTCCAATTGCCCATGTCGGGCTTGGCACCACTGTGTATTAAGGCATATTGCGCGTCGTTGATGCCCTCGTCTTCA